>MU716424.1:212416-253148 GCA_026770625.1 Nicotiana glauca
TTGTGTCCTTTCAGGATTGAATGGTGTATATTACTGGTTCACCACGGATGTGAGGGATTACTTGGTTTCAGACATCAATCTGTGTGTGGCTGTCTATTTTGAGCATAGCGACTTGAGGTACTTCATGTGTAATAGTGTTTGGATAAGATCGCGCATTGTAGCGAGGCTACGTGGAGATTAGACCCTTCGGGGTAGATACATGTATTCTATTTCTATGATGTGGGACGGGGTCCCAGCCTTTGGTTGTGATGGTACCGAGGAATTTGAGTTGCAGCTCTTTTGTTTGAGCCATTTGTCATGATTTGAGTATATTCATACCGCCCACCATTGGTGCGTGGATTACGCAAGTTGTGGCTTAGGCCTGTGATGAGGTGTCATATCACCAGAGTGGTGTGTTTGGTCAGAAGAGATCGTTGAAATCATTAATGTATACGATAGGATTTGATCTCGACTTGTTGAAAGGATAATATCGAGGTCCAGCTCGGAAGCTGCTGTGGTATTAGTCAAAAGGGAAGAAATGCCTTCATGGATGATTGGTCTGAGAAATGGTTATGGTTTAGTGCGCGTTTCATCATCGTTTGGCAGGATACGAAAGTGTTGGAGCAAAACTTTAGCCAATAAGAGGTTCCTATCGGTAATCGAGTATTGGGGACAATTGCAGTAGTGACTATCGTTTTGAGTGTTGGATTGTGGGATATAATGTATGATTTCACCTGAGGTTGCATGCATGGTTTATTACAGCCGGTTCGGGACTATTCAAAGTATAGGTGCGAGGTTTGATCGTGTTGATGGTTTCAGAAATGAAAAAAAAGTAGTTATGTGAATTATGGACTAGACTGGATTGGGTAATTTCAGCCATGTTGTGTTGTCGGACCTATAAGAGATAGGGTGACGTGGGATCACCCCGAGTATATGCCTGGTAAGGTTATTCAGTTCTTGATTGGCTTCTAGGATAACTCTGGGCACGCTCGAGGACGAGCGTTTGTTTTTGTTGGGGAGGATGTGATGACCTGACCCGTCGTCACGTGAGTTACCACCCCGTTTTCCCCATATTATATTGTTCTATGCTTCAATATCAGTATTTGAATGAATCGGATATAATTGAATTGGTTTTAGTTGGAAATGAGGCACTTAGCCTCTTAGAAGGAAGCTTGTTTTGGAAAAGTCAACCGTAAGTTGACTATATAGTTAGAAGGCTCGGATGTGAATTCCGGTGATTTGGTTAGCTTCGGGGGATGATTTGTGGCGTACGAGTATGATCAGAATTGAATTTGGAGGTCCGGTGTAGAATTTGGCTTGAATTGGCGAAGTTGGAATTTTGGCAAATTCCGGTTGATAGACGAGATTTTGATCAGAGGGTCGGAATGGAATTCCGAGAGTTGCAGTAGCTTTGTTAGGTAATTTTGGATATGTCTGCAAGTTTTTAGGTCATTCGGACATCGTTTGGTTGGGTTTTTGATCGAAAGTGCATTTCGGAAGTTCTTGAAGAACTTAGGCTTTCATTTGGTGAAATTTGATGATTTTGATGTTAACGATAGTGTTTTGATAATTGGAACAAGTTTGAATAAGGTTGTTGGATGTGTTGGTGTTTTTGGTTGAAGTCCCGGGGGCCTCGGGGTGATTTCGGATGGTTAAACGGAGGTTTTAGGAATTGTTGCAGGTCTGATGTCGTTCTATGGTATTTTTGCATCTGCAGTAAAGGAGCCGCTTAAGCGGTTCTGTAGATCCGGTGGGGAAAGTCGCAGAAGCGATCTTGAGTGGCTCAGGGGATTTCCGCATGAGCGGAAGGTGGAACGCGTAAGCGGGGCCACGTAAGCGGATTGAAGACCGCAGAAGCAGTTGGAGGAAACCGCATAAGCGGATGTTTGGATCGCATAAGCGGTCTTCGATGGTTTTAAGTTAGACTGCATAAGCAGTCAATATGTCACAAAAGCGGTACCGCAGGTGCGGCCAAAGGACCGCAGATGCGGAAAAAGGTTTGGTGTTATAGTGAACAGTGTTCGCGAATTTCAGAAATTAAGAAAACATTTGAGACTTCGGGAAGAGGCGATTTTGGGCGATTTGGAGAGGATTCGAAGGGGATTCCATCAGGTATGAATTTATAGACTCGAATAATGTTGTTATGGTGTAAAAACAAGGATTTAAACACTGAAAATCCAAGGATTTAAGGGGTAAAAATGGAGGTTAGGGCTTGAAACCTAAGAAAGTGTAAACTTGGAATTTGAGGGGCCAAATGGACTCCGATTTTGATGAATTTGATATGGATAGACTCGTGGAGAGACTAGGAGTCCGTCAATATGAATTTTGTAATTTTTTGAGAAGTGGGCCCGGGGCTCGGGTTTTGCTAGTTTCGAGATTTTTGATATTTTCGATTGTTTTCGATTGGGTATTGTTCCCTTAGCATATTGTAATGCATTCGCTCTGATTTTGGTTAGATTCGACGCATGTGGAGGCCGAATTGAGGGGAAAAGGCATCGCGAGCTAGAGATTTCACCGGTTCAAGGTGAGTAATACTTGTAAATGATACCCTGAGGGCTTGAAACCCCGGATTTGCATATCATAGTGCTGTATTGTGGTGACTTGCACGCCAGGTATAAGCATAGGGTAGAGCACCGTTGGGGATTGTGACTTGGTTCGTCCCGGTTGTTGAATTTACTGCGTGATTGACTGAAACCTACTTGATGTTATCATGATTTGGGCTGATTACCATGTTTTGGGCTTCATGCCGATTATTTGGATCCCTTAGGGATTATTATCATTGTTTCTATGAAGCTTAGCATGTTTTCATGATATCAGTCCTGAGTTAAACACTGTCTCGAAATGATTAGTAAATTTCTAAAGTCTTAAACACCTAAGCTATAATTCCTAATAATTGGAACTAAAAATGATAAATTGACTGTGCCCATGTGGCTTGCATGCATATAACTGGACTGATTGTGGATCGGGCTGCACGCCGCAGCGAATGCTACGGTGATGGTGAGCTTGGGCTGTAGGAGCCCCTCTGGAGTCTGAACCCCCACAGTGAGCGCGGGTACCCAAATGGATCGGGCTGTACGCCACAACGGTCATGTGCATTGCATTGCATTCACGCATTGATTCCTGCTTGTACTACGTGGCATGACATTTAGCACTCTCATGTCATTGACATCCATGCTATTTCTTGCACTGTGTACTAGATACCCTAGAGATATTTGTAAATAGAGTGATGTGCCCGAGGTGCTGACTTGTGTTCGGACTTGCACTACCTGATATCGCATTCATATGCTTAATGCTGGAAAAAGAATATTTTCAAAAGAGATTTTTAAACTGAGCTATATGTTTCTAAAGGATTTTCACGGTTTTGCTATTTTGTTCAAAAGGTTGTACTGTACTATATAGCATGATGGAGTGTTACGTGATTTCTTATCGCTCAGTTATTATTTACACTTATTACCATTGAGTTGGAAGTACTCACATTACTCCCTGCACCACGTATGCAGATTCAGGTGTCCCGGGAGCATAGTTTGAGCTATTTGCTATTTCAGAGTTTATTTGGAGTTGTTGAGGTAGCTGCCTGACGTCCGCAGGACCCGACTCCTCCCCTATCTCTTTTTATTATCTTTCCGCAGCTTTTGAAACTATGTATTTTTGGAGTCTTATTACACTGTATTGTTAGAGGCTCTAGACTCATGACCCCCAGTTCTTTGGGAGTGTATTCAATATTATCATGATATTCCGGTTATATCTATCTATAAATTAAAATTATTAGCTTTATTGTTGATATGGATATTCAAATGACTGGTTTTGAGCTTCATGCTCGGGTTGAGAGTGCAAATGGTCGGGCTTGCCTAGTAGTTGTGTTGGGCGCCATCGCGATTGGGATTGGGGTCGTGACACCAGTTTTAGAGTTATTTGGATAGAATGGTCCAAAGTCAACCAATTTAATTCTTTTATTTATTTCCTTTGTTTTCTCTCTTTTCCCTTTTTATTTTCTAATTTTATGACTTGATTTTCGTTTTATTTTAAAGTTTTTTGTTAAATGCAAAATTAATAATAAGGACACAACTTGACTCTAATCATATGCTATTTAACTCCCAAATTAATTCCTAATTTAAGTGTAAACTAAGAAAAATTAAAAATTAAAAATTAAAATGCAAAAATGAATTATTTATGCTATTTTCTTCTCTGTAAAATAAACCTAATTACTAATTAATCCTAAAAGGTGAAATAAAATCCTAAATGTAAATGCCAAGTAATTTTGTATTTTTTACTAATTAATCAATAATAAACGTGCACAAACAAATGCAAACAATTAACAAGAAATGCCACTAAAATCCATAAATTGCAAATAATGAAAAGGAGTTGTTTTGTTTTGAATTTATGGGACTAATTCATATAGTGCAAAAACCACGTGCTCACAGCTGCCCCTCTTTTTCTCGGGAACACGAAGAGTTCTCGGGCAAAGACAAGTGAGCGGATACGAGCGATTTTTGCCCATTTGAATAATGTGAAGCATTTTTGAAAAGTTTGACCGCACCCAGCTTCGGAGGTTGCCTACATATCCTTGGATAAAAAGGAATCAGGTTAGTGTAGTTCAGGAGTGTCTGGTAGCTGGGACTACCAGGAGCTGTGATTTCACCGTTGTTGCTGCTACTGCGACCTCCCTTATTACACCATGTCAAAAATAAAAAGAAACTAAACTAGTTATTCTATGAACTATGAATTAAAAAAGTCCTATCTAAATTCTTCAAACTTGATCTTGTGCTTCTTGTTTCCTTGTTGTCTTGTGTTCTCTTGGTGAAATCCCTTGTTTCCACTTCAAATTGTAAATTGCGATGTTGTTCCTTATTTCAAACCGCTGAACATGAATGTATTCCTCTGCTGTACGGACGGGCTCCTGCCTTCAAAACTTGAAATGTATTCCTCTGTTCTCCAGGCGGGCTCCTCACTTCGCAAAAATAGACAAAACAAAGAAAACTTTCTGCCCCAGTTTGGAAACTGAGTACATGTTACTGGATGAAAATTAAAAAACTAAAACTTGAATTTAAATGCCTCTGTTCTCCAGGCGGGCTCCTGACTTCACAACTTGAACTGTATTCCTCTGTTATCCAGGCGGGCTCCTAACTTCACACAAACAGACAGAACAAAGAAAACTTTCTGCCCCAGTTTGGAAACTGGGTACATGTTACTGATGAAAATTTAGAAACTAAAACTTGAATTTAAAAACCTTTGTTCTCCAGGCGATCTCCAGACTTTACAACTTGAACTGTATTCCTCTATTATCCAGGCGGGCTCCTGACCTCACACAAACAAACAAAACAAAGAAAACTTTCTACCCAGATTGGAAACTGGGTACATATTACCAGATATTAATAAGAATTTAAAACTAAAACTTGAATTGTGATACCTCTGTTCTCCAGGCGGGCTCCTAACTTCAAGACTTGGAATGTATTCCTCCGTTCTCCAGGCGGACTCCTGACTTCACAAAAATAGACCAAACAAAGAAACTATTCTGCCCTAATTTGGAAACCGGTTATATGTTACCTGATATTAAAGAATTTGAAAACTAAAACTTGAATTGTAGTACCTCTGTTCTCTATGCGAGCTTCTGACTTCACAAAAATAGACCGAACAAAGAAACGTTCTGCCAGAGTTTGGAAACTGGGTACATGTTACCTGATATTAAAGAATTTGAAAACTAAAACTTGAATTGTAGTACCTTTGTTCTCCAGGCGGGCTCCTGACTTCAAAACTTGAAAATGTATTCCTCTGTTCTCCAGGCGGGCTCCTGACTTAATAATAGACAAATAAATCAATCTGAAAACTAAGATTTGAATTGTTATACCTCTGTTCTTCAGGCGGGCTCCTGACTGCTGAAACTTGAATTGTATGCCTCTGTTCTCCAGGCGGGTTCCTGACTTCACAAAAATAGGCAAAATAAAGAAAACTTTCTGCCCCAGTTTAGAAGCTAGGTACATGAGTGAGTGTTGACTGAATTGTTATACCAACTATTACTAAGAGTTTGAAAGCTAACTCCTATTATCCAGGGAGATCCTGACGACTTCTAACAATTACGAACCTAAGTTATATCTTCTAAAGTATTACTCTCCCTACATCATGTTATCTACAAGGACTTTAAACTACATCCTATTACCCAAGAAGGTCCTGAAAACTCCAACTTGAATCCTATTTTAACCATGCAAACCTTGAAACCCACTTATATTCCTTTGGGATACATTTATGCCAAATTATGCAACCCATGATTGTTTTGAACTTTAACTAAGCCACATTTCCCAGAAGTTCCTGAGAGTTTACTATCAAACCTATTTTGGTGCTTGCTCTTTCCCCTGCGGGGCGTTTCCTCGAAACAAATGAAATTTCTGCCCCTGTGTCAATCAAAGAAAAATCTTATCGGTTTAAAATGCAGTGGTTGGTTTGTGGCCTTGAACTTTGCGGCAATTTCTGCTTCACTTTCCATGATGACTGATTTCCACTCAAAAGCCTTGCTTGTTTATGGACCAACCCCTTTTCTGTCACCCTCATCATATAAAATACCCCATTTTCTGGTTCCGACTCAATATCCTCTATTTGTTTAAGTGGCATCTTCTCAACCTTTGTGTCTCACATGAAACCCAAAGCATGTCCGTTGCCCCTACAGTACGTTGTTGTTTCTTAAATCACAACCCCTAGCCCCTTGACCTTAAGGTCTATTGCTTCTTCGCTTTCCATGATAACTTTGATTTCAACTTAAAAGACATTGCTTGCTTATTGATGAACCACTTCCTCTGTCATCCTCATCACAGAACATACCTCTTCTTCGTTCAAACCCAATGCCCTCTATCTGTTGTATTGCTCATGAACCGACATCTACCAAACCTTTGTGTTTCACCAGGATCCCCAAAGCATGTTGATTATTACCAGCTCAGTGCTCTTATTTTTTTTCTTGACTTGTGACACTGATATGCTTGCCAGACCCTATTTTGTGCAATTGGAAAGCTGGTGAAAAATTTTGAAGTGATTTCTCACTTGTTACGAACAAACAGACTCGGAAAGAGTAAGTGAATAAAACAGAGGGACGGCGTGAAGGACAGAGGAAAGAGATGATTCCTAAAAGAGAAAACTATGAAGTAGAAACCTATCAGATGAGGATACCAATTCTGATGACCATGACATGCACCTGTAGATATTCTGCCAATCAAACCTGATGTTCAGTTCTTGTTGTACCTTTTCGTTGTGAAACTGGGCTTCAATGCACCGCTTATCCAATCTGCTTCACATTCCTTATTCGGCTTGTAGTGCTCGAAGGGTTTTCACCATCAAGCCTCTCTTATTTTGTTCTTTTTCTCAACTTACCGTCGCCTCAAGGTGCCTATGAGGGTTTTCACCAATAAAACTCTCTTATTTTTATTTCACGCAGCTTCCATCACCTTACGGTGCCCATGAGGGTTTTCACCAATAATACTCTCTCATTTTTCCATTTCCTTGTTTGGACCAGAGTGTTGCCCCTGATATGATTCACCTCTACTTGCTCGCCTTGGCTTTTCTCGAAGACTGGTCGGAAGGTCCTTCTTTGGACCGTAATGTGGCTTTTGGACAGGGTTGGAAAAGAGGGGTATAAAAAGCTCAAAAACAATTTCAAAATGGGTTAAAATTACAACTTTAAGAATCCAATGTCTTACAACAACCACAACCTCTGCCCCAGTTTCTTGCTTGGGGACCCTGAATTTTTATTTTGGTATGACTGAACCTCAGAGGAAGGCTACCTATGTACCCTTTTGGGATCAAGTGAAACGTAGTTCACATCATAGAATTTTCTTTGCTTTTGAGATTTTGTTTCTTTTCTTTTTCTTTTCTATTCTTCTTTTATTCTCTTTTCTTTTCTTTTTATTTCTTTCCTTTTCTCTTTCTTTTTCTTTTCTTTCTTTTTCTTCTTCTTTTCCTTCTTTCCTTTCCTTTTCTTTTTTTCCTTTTCTTCCTTCTTTTCTTACTCATCTTCGGCACTTGCGTTACTTAATTGTTCCATTGATTACGAAAGAGGGTGTGCAAGAAAACAGACAGGGCTCAAAAGGGGTGACAAGGGATAGAGTGTTTAGATAGCAGAACGCCTTCGTCATTTCAATCCTCGGAATATGCCAAATGAAAAAAAATACAATTAAACACAGAAATCATACATAGTATCTCTTGACCGCATCAGACTTGATGGCCATTTCTACATATTTCCCTTCCATATCTGTTAAATATAGTGCACCATTGGGCAACACTCTCACTTTCATTACCACGAACGGCCCCTGTCAATTCGGCAAACCTGCCTTCGGAGTTTCCTTATGTTCTATTTGCCCCAGTTTCACATGATTAGGGCGTCAAACAATCTCAAAACGTCCAAATTTGTTCTTCCCGACTAACATAGCTTTTAAAGATCAGACTGAGAATTATGCGTGCACGTCATGTCACTAGAACCGGCATTAGATAAAAGACAAAACAAAAGGATAGAAAAGAACTAAACAAAGAAAATGATTGGAACTAACAAAAGATCGGAATTTGCATTAGACAAACGATCACACAGTTCGAATAACAAAACAAGCAAAACAAACTGGAGTACAACCCTAGAATGAACTTGAAACAAACCAGACCAACACTAAACAAACCACTACGACTAAACAAGTTAGACAAAGTGAATGGATAAGAGCGTTTGAGTCACAAGACAATATCCTGATCACAACCCTGCAAATAACCCGGACAACAGAAATGATAGCAAAATGGACCACCAAAGCTACTCTCTAGCTAACCTAGGAATGGAGCATCTTTCCAATCACCAAGCACGGTATCTTAGCCACTGAATTCTGTATCACCAATACTAAGGACTTCACAAGTCTTCATCTCATTGCTCTTAACAAATTTCTTTTGAGTTCCTTTTGCCGACCCATTCTCAAGATCAACCTCTGATAGCGCTGAATGTTTAGTAGCATGTGGGCCCCCTAGGATCCCAGAAGAGTGCTCACATTTCTTTTCAAAATAAGTCATACCCACTTTGTGTGTCTCATTATGCGCAGGTGATAGACTTTGGCTAGTGTCTGCTGCATTCGGAGCTTGTACAACAATGTCGCCTGCATCAATAAGCTCCTGAATAGCTTTCTTCAGCTTCCAACTCTTTTCTATGTCGTGCCCCGGGGCATCTGAGCAATATGCGTACTTTTGAGAAAAATCACACTTCTTTGACAGAGGGTTTGGAATTTTGATCTGGATCGGCTGCAACATACCTAATTGCTTCAACTTTTGGAACAGACTGGCATATGATCCTCCAATAGGGTGAAAGCCTTTCCCTTTTTCAGCAACCTTTCATTCCTAAATGACTGATTTGGCCGAAAACCTGATCCAGGGGGTTTTCGGCACGCTCGTGGGGGTGGATAGGCATTTTGTGGAGCTGGGTACTTGGAAAGTGAAGTATGACTTTGGGAGTTCCGTGGAGAGAAGTAGCGTTGGTTGAAATCATCTGGTGCAATAGGATATTCACGGGTATGATGTCGAGGCTGTAAATGTTGATCGGGAGAGCCCATTGGATCATCTTTTCTGTTTCTCTTTCTCCTTCCCGAGCTTACTGAGATGTCCTGAATGTCTTTCGAGCTACTCATTATTTTGCCTGACTTGATTCCCTCTTCTGCTAGTTCTCCATTTTTTAACACATCCTTGAAAGACCTTCCCAAGTCCGGGATCAAATGACTGAAGTAGGTGGGCCCTTGGGCTTGTATGAAAAGTTCAACTATCTCTTCTTCACCAATCAGGGTATTGATTTGAGCAGTCTGATCCCTCCATCTGAGCCCAAACTCTCTAAAGTTTTCCTCCGGCTTCTTTTCCATTCTAAATAGGGAGGAACGGTCCAGGGTAATGCCTGATTTGCATCGAAAGTATGGAACAAAATCTCGAGCCATGTCATCCCATGTTTACGGTTTACCGACACATTGATGAGCATGCCATTCCAAAGCTGCTTCGGTCAAGCTCTCATTGAAATATGCCATCAGCAGCTCATCTTTACCACCAACATTTCTTATTTCACAGCAATATTGTCACGACCCAAACACACACTAGTCGTGATGGCGCATTTCGTGAAGACAAGGCCAGCCAACTAACCCAATTCACTCCCTTTTTAGAATTATTTAAACATAAATGAGTAAAGTGATACAGCTTAACAGCAATAATAATCAGGACTACAACCCCACATAACCCGACCGGGGTGTCACAATTCACGAGCATCTAAGAAGTAGGAACACTACTATAGGGCCAATATTATATATACAAAATAAAATATGGAAATTTAAAGATGAAGTGCGGTGTCGCGGACGCTGGCGGTCACCTTGCTCAGCTACATTAGTATATCTTCAATCAGCTAATAACCCGCTACCTGGTGAATAACACCTGCAACTGCACACGAGGTACAGGGAGTAAAGTGAGTACTTCCAACTCAGTAGTAATAAGAGTAAATAATAACTGAGCAGCAATAAACCACATAAAGCAAATCAACATGCTATATAGTACAATGTAACCCCATGAGAAAATAGGGAAAACGTGAAAAATCCTTTAGAAATTATCTTAACTCAGTTCAAAACTTCTTTTGAAAATATCTTTTTCCAACAGTTAAGCAAATAAATGCGAAAACACGTAATGCAAGTTAGCACGAAAGCCAGCCCCTAGGGCACAAACAAGTATGCATAACTGAGTTCATAACTCACCCTTCAGGCAATATTCTTATCTCTGGTCAGCCACTGTTACCTGACCCATTTACGTCATACAGTGTCACTGTTACCACTGTCTCAAATTTATCCACTTTGAAAGTGATCAGACAATATCAGAAAAACAAATAAATATCTCAAGAAATAACACAACAACAAATAGTGCACAAATGTATGAATGCAATGCAATGCATATGACGATATAATCTAGTACCCACTGCGGCGTGCAGCCCGCTCCACTTATTTAATGTCGACGGCGCTCACTGGGGTTGTGTACAGACTCCGGAGGGGCTCCTACAGCCCAAGCGTAATATCAGCCAGGTATTGACATAAAACAGGCTCTCGACCTCAATATTAATATATAATAATCTCTACGGCGTGTAGCCCGATCCATATCAAGGAAACATCCTCACCACTGGGTCCCCGACCCATCTCAGTCAAATTAATCCACAGCCAATCGGGCGTGACATACTATAGGGATCTCAGCCCTCATATCCTTTTCATTTAAGGTTCATGTATAAAACACAGTTATTATATTATTCTTAATATTTGAAAACATGACTGAGAATTTATGTTATGCACACAAGTGAGGAAAAACACATAAAGATCCCCTAAGGATTCTACAGGTCGGCACAAGGCACCAAACACGGAAATCAGCCCAAATTATAATGATAACAAATAATTTCAATCAAATACGCGGTAAAAATCAACAACCGGGATGGACCAAGTCACAGTCCCCCAACGGTTCTCTTCCCCACGCCCATATCCGGCGTGCAAGTCACCTCAATTCAGCACTATGATGTGCAAATCCGGGGTTTCAAACCCTCAAGATATCATTTACAAGTATTACTCACCTCGAACCGGTGAAATCTCTAGCTCGCGACGCCTTTGCCCCTCAATTCGGCCTCCACGCGCGTCGAATCTAACCAAAATCAGAGCGAATGCGTTACAATATGCTAAGTGTCATGAAAGTTCAAATGCAAACTTTCTTATGTTGTAGACTAATGCATCTCAACTTCGATTGCATATCAGATTATTGACTACACTTAATGTAGTAATTATAACAACAGCTGGAATGATTGGCATCAATTGTGGCCACAACCTTTTAATATATAACACATTTCGCAATCATTCCGCCATTTTCAAGAATTTGTATGTTATTCATTGATACGTCTATATGATATGCAAATTATAGCACCTTCATTCATGAAACAAATCCAACTTGCAATAAATTATGATCATGTTCACCGGTTGGTTCACCTCACTATAGACCAGCATATTAATACGTTCGTTCATGAACGGTCATGTTTATACAAAACATACAAACACATCTTTCTATAAAAAGTCACAACCTTCAAAGTGACATCATTCATAAAAGAACTAAACAATATAAATTTTCAATAAAGAAAATGATCTTTCGAGAAAGGCACGTGACCAACTTCCGAATTAGTAGTTTCATCAACTAATCTTCATTAAGACTAAACAACTGATGAATTTACCAACTACTATATCAATGGGGTTCAAAATTTATATCATTTAGACATTACGTCTAACATTGGCTTTTGTTATGCATAAGCTAAAAGCCCCCACATTTTAAATATTTTATCAACATATCATCTACATATAATCAAATAATGACTATATGATTAAAAGTATTCTTAACGTAAACACATGTGTTTACACTTATTAATTTTCGAAATCATTTGACAATAGTATTTGGTCAAATCTCGCATGTCCTTGTTTGGGTGCTTGTCTTAGTCTGTAAAGTGACTTAACAAGTCGACGCACTTTCTTTTCTTTTCTATTCCAAGAACCACGAACCCTTCAGGTTGTTCCATGTATATTTCTTCCTCCAAATCTCCATTTAAGAAGGTTTTCTTTAAGTTCATCTGAAGGATTTCAAGGCCATACACGGCAGTTAACGCTATTAACACCCGAGTAGATGTAATCCTCGTTACCGGGGAGTATGTATCAAAATAATCAAGACCTTCTCGTAGTCTAAATTATTTGACAATTAATCATACTTTATATTTGTCAATAGTACCATCGACTTTCATTTCCTTTATGAAAATCCACATAGAACGCAAAGGTTTATTTCTTGGAGGAAGATCAACCAATTCCCAAGTATGATTATTTAATATGGATTCTATCTCACTATGGACTACCTCTTTGCAATATTGTGCTTCCGAGGAAGACAATGTTTCTTTAAACGTTTGAGGCTCATTTACCAACAAGAATGTCAGAAAATCCGGTCCAAAGTAAGTAGTTATCCTTAGACGTTTACTACATCTTGGAATTTTCTAATTCAATGTACTTTCCTTTGCTTCTTCCCGATTTCACTTAGATATTTCACTAGACGGCACACATTTTTTTTATACGGATAAATATTCTCAAAGAACTCAGAATTATCTGATCTGATAACCGTATTAATATGAATGTCAGGACTTTTTGATTTATGAATTAGAAAACGATATGCCTTACTATTTGTTGCATATCTTATGAAAATGGAATCAACGATGTTTGATCCGATTTTTATACTTTTAGGTTTAAGAACTTACACTTTACCCAAATACCCCCCCCCCCCCCCCCCCCCACTTGGAAATATTTCAAGTGGGTTTTTCTTCCTTTCATTTATTTTTCGTATGAATGAATTGCGTTTTGCTATGGGGAACTCAATTGAGTATTCAGTTAGCTATAAGAATAGCTTCTCCCCACAAGATCTGAGGTAAACCAGAACTTACAACAATGCATTTTATCATCTCCTTTAACGTTCTACTTTTTCTTTTCTTAATTTCATTAGATTGCGCTAATTAAGGGGCAACTATTTGGTGAAAAATGCCATATTCCAAACATAAAACGCTGCCTCTATTACTTTGTAGAGCCAACTACAAGAATTGTTGTTTGTGTCACGACATAGCCAGAATTAATAAATGGTGAAGTTTCTAATCTTCAAACCAACCTGATACATTTAGAATTAATAAACAGTGAAGTTTTTAATCTTCAAACCGAATAATAAATTGGAGTAAAAAATCACTAAGATTTTAATTTTCAAAATGAGTATAAAGTCACTTTAATTTCCGTCAAATGAGTAGAAAGTCACGAAGACTTTAATCTCAACGAATGAGTAGAAAATCACGCAGATTTTAATCTCGAACCAGGAGTAGAAAATCACGAAGATTTTAGTGTCCAAGACCAGGGGTATAAAATCACAAGAATTGTAATTTCCTTTCTAAATGGTTTTCCAACAAAACCATTATGACACTTTAAACAGTTTGATTCTTTAATCAAACACATACATGTTCATCTTTACGTATATTATATTCATGATCTCAAGAATACTACAAGTATTACCGTAAGATTACATGAAAATATCCAAGGTGTTTCAAGGCCTTCCACCCCAAACAGTTAATGAAGAACCGATGAATATTTTCTGCTTGATGTCTGACAATCCACACCAAATTGACCATAAATATATCCCCGCTATTTCCTTCCAATATGTTATTCTTAACCCCAACATGCAAATAAGATTGTCACGACCCGGATTTCCCACCCTTGAGAGTCGTGATGGCGCCTACTCGTAGAAGCTAGGCACACCAAATTTAGTTACTTTTCCTTTAATAAACAATCCTTTTAACAATTCTTCGACAATAATATTTAAACAATGAAAAGTCAACAATAATAAGCGCAAATCTTAAATTTAAATAGCTAAACAAGATACTGAATTCCAACATAATCTCTACCCCGGATATGGAGTCACATACTGACAAACATCTAAGAAATACTAAATACAAGGTCTGAAAGAAACAAAAATATGTTTATCCCGAATACAAAGAGATGATATTCTAATGTAAGGATAGAAGGGAGACGCCGGGCCTGCGGGCGCCTGCAAGGCTACCTGGGGTCTCTCCGGACTGAAGGTATGCTCCCGAACTAAAGTTGATGCTGCTGCTCAAAACCTGGACCTGTGCAAAAATGCACAGAGTGTAGCATCAGCACAACCGACCCCATGTACTGGTAAGTGCGTAGCCTAACCCTGGCGAAGTAGTGACGAGGCTAGACTGAACACCACATAAACCTGTGCAGATATATATAAGATTACAATGGAAAATAGCAAGAACGTAACTATTTAAACTAGGGAGGGGAGCAGGCTTTAGGGGTAACAGTTAGAAACAAATATCAAGAATAATGGTAAGTACATCTACAGTTTAACTTCTAGCAATAATGAATAAACAAGGCAACTTTCATATTCAACTCATCTCGTTGCAGGCGTGCAATCCGATCCCATTTCTTAATATCTCGTGGTAGGCATACCACCCGCTCCCATTTCAATATATTAGGTGTGGTAGGCATACCACTAGCTCCCATTTCAATATATCATGTGTGGTAGGCGTACCACTTGCTCCCATTTCAATATATCATACCGTAGGCGTACCACCCGCTCCCATTTCAATATCACTTGTGGTAGGCGTACCACCCTCTCCCTTTACTTTCAACACAATACTCAATACGAGCCCGGCAAGGGGACAATCAGTTAAATACTCTTCTCGGCAAGGGAACAATCAATTTAGTACTCTTCCCGGCAAGGGAACAATAAAAATAAGTCAAACATTCCGGCAAGGGAGAGTCAGCTGTAACCAATCCTATTCAACTTCTTCTTAACACCAATAATACCAATATTCAGTCAAAATTTTCATAGGATCAAGCAAGAGTACACAATTATCAAATTAAGACTCACGGTCATGCTCGACACCGACACATGGATACTCGTCACCATGCCCATACATCGTATTCCACACAAAATAAGTAGCAATTATGACTCGACTCCTGATCCCTCAAGCTAGGGTTAAGCCAAACACTTACCTCAACTCCATGGCCAAGTCAATCCACAACGACCGCTTCCCCTTTCGAATTCGGCTCCAACTCAATCAAATCTATACAACAAGGACCTCATAACATCAATATATGCTAAACAAATCGAACCCAATGCCTAAATATAGATTTCCAAGATTTCTTCCTAAAATTCCAAAAATCGACCCTGAGGCTGCTTGGTCAAAACATGAGGTTCAAACCAATTTCATATAACCCATTCCCCCACGAGACCAAATATATAATTTGTTTTCAAATTCGACCCCAAAACGAGGTCTAAATCAAGAAAAATTGAAAAGCCCTAATTCTACCCATTTTCCCAATTTCTACCCTAAATTACATGTTTTAGATCTAGGATTTCAATAGATGATGATGGAAAATGAAGAAAATGAGTTAAAAAATACTTACCCAATAAGCTTTGGTGAAGAAATGCTCTAAAATCGTCTCGATGCTTTGGAGAAGAAAGGATTTATGTATTCGATGAAAATTTTCCGTCACTATTCTGTTTTGAACATTTTAAATAACTGGGCAAAATTTCCATTCGCGGGAGCAAGGTCGCGTTCGCGAAGGGTTAACTCAACAGACCATCGCGTTCTCGATGAGCAGGATGTGAATGCGAAGAGAAAGACTAGGGGGTCCAGGGAATTGGCCTACGCGAATGCATTGTACTACACGCAAACGCGATGAAGAGATGTTGGGAACTATGCGAACGCGAGGATTCCGTCGCGAACGAAGGAGGAAAGAAGACTAAGCCCCTCAGGGTCACTTGACCCTACGCGAATGCGAAGCAAGGACAGCAAACGCGATGAAGGAAAATTGAGGAGCTTTACGAATGCGAAGGAGGTGTTGCGAACGCGAAGAAGGAATTGTCTGCAATAGCTGAAACTCATTTCTGCAACTTTCCTAAGTCCGAAATCATCCCGAAACACCTCCAAAAACACTCCCGAGCCTTCGAGGCTCCTAACGAAACACGTACACTAACTCAATAACATCCTACGAACTTAACCGTGCGATCAAATCGCCAAAATAACATCAAAAATAAGGAATCAAACCTCAACATGACTAGTTTTTCTTCAAACTTCATAACTTTCAAATTTAGAGTTTCAAGTCCAAAACACATCAAACGACGTCCGATTTCAACCAAACTTCACAAAAAATATCTTAAAACACATATAAGACCTGTACCGGGCGCCGGAACTAAAATACGGGCTCGATACCAACACGTTCTAATCAATTTTCATTTCTATTTTCCTTAACAATTTTAGAAAAATAGTTTCTTTTAAAAATTCATTTATCGGGCTCGGGACCTCAGATTTCGATTCTTGGCATACGCCTGAGTCCCATATTTTTCTGCGGACCCTCCGGGACCGTCAAATCATGGGTCCGAGTCCGTTTACCCAAAATATTGACCAAAATAAACTTTACTCATTTTAATACCATGTTTTAGCATTTTTCATAGAATTTCACGTACAAGCTTCCTGGATACTCGCCCAGACTGCGCACGCAATTTGTGGCAACAAAAAATAAGGTTTTCAAGGCCTCGGGAGCATGGAAAGAGAGAAAATAGGTGATGACCCATTGGGTCGTCACATTCTCCACCTCTAAAACAACCGTTCGTCCTCGAACGGACAAAAGAAAGAAGTACCTGAGTCGGGAAATAGATGAGGCTAACGGCTCCGCATATCAGACTCGGACTCCCAGGTCGATGCCTCAGGGGGCTGACCTCTCCACTAAACACAAACAGAAGGAAAACTCTTGGATCTCAACTAACGAACCTGCCGGTCTAGAATCGCTACCGGCTCCTCCTTATAAGATAAATCCTGGTCTAACTGGACAATGCTAAAATCTAACACGTAGGTTGGATCTCCGTGATACCTCCGAAGCATGGATACATGAAATAATGGATACACGACTGATAAGCTAGGAGGCAATGCAAGTCTATAAGCCACTTTTCCCACTCGATCGAGAATCTCGAATGGACCAATGAATCTAGGGCTAAGCTTCCCCTTCTTCCCAAATCTCATCACGCCCTTCATAGGCGACGCTCAGAGCAATACTCGCTCACCAACCATGAAAGCTACATCTCGAACCTTACGATCTGCATAGCTCTTTTGCCTGGACTGAGCCAAACGAAGCCTATCATGAATGATCTTGACCTTGTCCAAGACCTCCTAAACCAAATCCGTACCTATCAACCGAGCCTCTCCCGCCTCAAACCATCCAACCAGAGACCGACATCACCTATCATATAAAGCCTTATAAGGAGCCATCTGGATGCTCGACTGGTAACTGTTGTTGTAGGCAAACTCCCTAAAGGCAAGAACTGATCCCACGAGCCTCCAAAGTGAATAACGCAAGCTCAAAGCATATCCTCCAAAATCTGAATAGTCCGCTCAGACTGACCGTCCGTTTTGGGATGAAAGGTTGTGCTCAACTCAACCCATTTTCCTAACTCTCGCTAAATTGCTCTCCAGAAGCGCGAGATAAATTGCGTACCTCGGTCCGAAATAATAGATACGAGCACACCATGAAGGCGAAAAATCTCTTGAATGTAGATCTCAACAAACCTCTGAGAAGAATAGAAGACTGTCATAGGAATGAAATGCGCTGACTTGGTCAGCCTATCAACAATAACCCATATCGCATCGAACTTCTTTCGAGTCAGCGGAAGTCCAGTAACAAAATCCATAGTAATTCGCTCCACTTCCACTCGGGAAGCACAATCCTCTTAAATTCACTACCAGGCCTCTGATGCTCGTACTTAACCTGGTGACAATTCAAACATCGAGCCACTTATTCTACGATATCCTTCTTCATTATACGCCACCAGTAATGCTGCCGCAAATCCAAATACATCTTTACGGCACCTGGATGAATAGAGTACCTGGAACTGTGGGCCTCCTCTAAAATCAACTCTCAAAGTCCATCCACATTGGGCACGCAAACTCGCCCCAGCAATCTCAAAACTCCATCCGCATCTAAGGTAACCTGCTAGGCACCTCCACGCTGCATCGTGTCCCTGAGGACACACAAATGGGGATCATCAAACTATCGACCACGGATATGCTCCAATAATGAAGAACGAGCGACCATGCAAGCTGACACACGATTGGGCTCATACTAGATGACTTCCTACTCAAAGCATCGGCGCCTTCCCTAGATGGTATAAAATGGTGACATCATAATCTTTCAACAACTCCAACCACCTCCTCTGTCTCAAATTCAAATCATTTTGCTTGAACAAGTACTGAAGACTCTTGTGGTCAGTAAACACCTCACATGCCACGCCATACAAATAGTGCCTCCAAATCTTCAAGGCGTGAACAATAGCTGCCAACTCTTAATCATGCACTGGATAATTCTTCTCATTAATCTTCAACTGCCTCGAAGCATAGGCAATAACCTTGCCATCCTGAATCAATACTGCACCAAGCCCAATACGGGAAGCATCACAATAGACTATATAAGGCCCTGATCTTATAGGCGAAACCAACATTGGTGCCGTAGTCAGAGCTATATTGAGCTTCTAAAAGCTCGCCTCGCACTCGTTCGACCATCTGAACTGGTCACCCTTCTGGGTCAACCTGGTCATCGGGACTGCAATAAATGAAAACTCCTCCACAAACCGACAGTAGTATCCTGCCAATCCCAGGAAACTCTGAATCTCTGTAGCTGATGCTAGTCTAGACCAGCTCTTAACTGCCTCAATCTTCTTCGGGTCCACCTGAATACCCTCTACTGATGCAACATTACCCAGAAATGCTACTGATCTCAGCCAGAGCTCACACTTGGAGAAATTGGCATATAACTGACTATCCCTCAGAGTCTGAAGAACCACTCTAAGGTGCTACTCGTGCTCCCCCTGGCTGCGGGAGTACTAAAATATCATCAATAAAGACTATCACGAACATGTCCAAATATGGCCAGAACACTTGGTTTATCAACTCTATGAATGTTGTTGGGGCATTGGTCAACCCAAATGACATGACCAAGAACTCATAATGCCTATACCGAGTACGAAAAGCTATCTTAGGGATATCAGATGGCCTAATCCTCAACTGATGGTAGCTGGATCTCAAGTCAATCTTGGAAAATACCCTGGCACCTTGAAGCTGGTCGAACAAATCATCAATCATCGGCAGTGGATACTTATTCTTAATCGTTACCTCATTCAACTACCGGTAATCTATGCACATCCTCATCGATACGTCCTTCTTCTTGACAAATAACACTGGCGCGCCCCAAGATGAAACACTGGGCCTAATGAAACCCTTCTCTAGCAAATCCTGCAATTGGTCCTTTAACTCCTTCAGCTCCGGCGAGGCCATACGATATGGCAGGATAGAAATAGGCTGAGCGCCCAGAACCAAATCAATACAGAAATCAATGTCCCTGTCGGGTGGCATACCCAGCAGGTCTGAAGGAAAAACATCTGGAAACTCCCGAATAATAGGCACAGAATCTATAAGAGGAACCTCAGCACTGGAATCACGAACATAGGCCAAATAGGTCAGACACCCCTTCTCGACCATACGTCGAGCCTTCACATACGAAATGACCCTATGGGTAGAATAACCTAGAGTGCCCCTCCACTCTAAACGAGGCATATCGGGCAACGCTAAGGTCACAGCCTTGGCATGGCAGTCCAAGATAGTGTGATAGGGTGATAACCAGTCCATACCCAAAATGATATCAAAGTCAACCATATCTAAGAGTAACAAGTCTACACGGGTCTCAAGAACCCCAATCACTATAATACATGAACAACGGACTCGGTCGACCACGATAAAGTCACCCACCGGCATAGACACATACACAGGAATTCCCAAAACATCACCAGGCATGACCAAGCACAGTGCGAAGTAAGATGAAACATATGAATATATAGACCCTGGATCAAATAGTACCGAAGCATCTCGATCACAAACCAGAACCGTACCTGTAATGACTGCATCTAAAGCCTCAGCCTTGGGCCTAGCCTGATGAGCATAACAACGGGCCTGGGCCCCACTACCTTGAGCTGTGTCCCTAGGTAGATCTGCTGCTAGTTGACCTCCGCCCCTAGCGGTCTGAGCTCCACCTCTATGACCTTTGCCTCCACCTCTAGTACCTCTACCCCCGCCTCTAGCTAGATGGGCGGCATATGGAACATCTAGTGCCTGAATCATAGGACGGGGACCCTGCTTCTGAGAACTGCTCGAAGGTCGAGGGCAATACCTAGCAATGTGCCTCGTGTCGCCACAAGTGAAACAAGCCCTCGGTGGACGACCCTGGAAACTCTGAAGTTGTGGCGCAATGATAGGATATGGCGGTGCACTGAATGGCTACTGATCAGAATGATGCCCACAGAAAGCACGATCACCTGGGGCACCCTGAGAAACCTGGAGGTCTGACTGGAAGGGCCTAGAAGGCTAACCCCTATCATAAGAATCCCTGCTTCCAGATGAGGCACCACTGAATTAGCCTCACTGACGAGGTCTCTTGTCTGCTCGATGACCACCCCCTGTGGCAATACCATCTCAATCCTCTGGGTCACATTGGTCACCTCCTGAAAAGTAATACCACTCCCAGCCTCTCCGGCCATCTGGAGACGAATAGGCTGGATCAAACCATCAATAAATCTCCTCTCCCTCTCCCTCTCAATGGGGAGTATGACAAGAGCATGGCGAGCTAGATCGATAAACCTGGTCTCATACTGAGTGACCGTAATAGAACCCTACTGGAGGCGCTCAAACTGCCTCCGATAAGCATCCCTCTAAGTAACGGGGAGAAACTTCTCCAGGAACAACTCTGATAACTGATCCCGAGTCAAAGACGGCGACCCTACTGGTCTAGCTAAACAGAAATCCCTCCACCAAGTCTTGGCTGATCCAAATAGGTGAAATGCAACAAAATCAACTCCATTGGACTGAACAATGCCCATGTTCCAAAGAACCTCGTGGCAGCTATATTAGAAATCCTGCGGGTCCTCAAAAGAAGCACTGCTGAATGTAGTAGTGAAGAGCTTGGTGAACCCGTCCAGCCGCCACAAAGCCTCTGCAGACATAGCCGCTCCATTGTCGGTATGAGCAATTACCCCCGGCTGAACTGCCATAGCTGGCTGAAACACTGATCTGACCCTGAGAAACTACCTGCTTCGAAGTACGTGCAGCAGGAGTCTGGGCTCCTCTTCCAGCCTGAGAAGTGGCTGGTGCTACAGGAAGCAATCCTGCTCGGGTTACATTCTCCATTAGGCCCACCAACCGGACCAAAGCGTCCTGAAGAACTGGGGTAGCAATAAACCCCTCTGGGACCTGAGCTAGGCCCACCGAAACTACTGCGGCTGGGGCAAGAACCTCCTCATCAATGTCAACCTGAGGCTACGCCACTGGTGCTGCTGCTCAGTGCTGAGCTATGCCCCTACCTCAGCCTCTAGCACGGCCTCGTCCTCTGCCCCTAGTGGGAGCTGCCTGGGGCTCGGACTGCTAATCAGTAGATGAGGAAGCGCGTGTTCTTGAAATTATGAGGGAACATAGTAGAAATTCAATGAGCATCGAGAAAGAGAACCACACGACAAGAAAGAACAAATGTGAAAATTTTCCTAACTCTGTAGCCTCTGGGGATAAATAAGACGTCTCCGTACCGATCCCTCAGACTCTACCAAGTTTGTCCGCGAGTTGTGAGACCTATGTAACCTAGTTGTCTGATACCAACTTGTCACGGCCCGAATTTCCTACCCTCGGGAGTCGTGATGGCGCCTACTCGTAGAAGCTAGGCAAGCCAAATTTAGTTACCTTTCCTTTAATAAACAATCCTTTTAACAATCCTTCGACAATAATATTTAAACAATGAAAAGTCAACAACAATAAGCGGAAGTCTTAAATTAAAATAGCTATACAAGATAATGAAATCCAATATAATCTCTACCCCGGATCTGGAGTCACATACTCACGAATATCTAAGAAATACTAAATATAAGGTCTGAAAGAAACATAAATTTGTTTATCCCGAATACAAAGAGATGACAGTCTAATGTAATGATAGAAGGGAGACGCCAGGCCTGCTGACACCTGCAAGGCTACCTCAGATCTCTCCGTACTGAAGGTATGCTCCCGAACTAAAGCTGTTGTTGCTGCTCAAAACCTGGACCTGTGCAAAAATACACGGAGTGTAGCATCAGCACAACCGACCCTATGTGCTGGTAAGTGCCTAGCCTAACCCCGGCGAAGTAGTAACGAGGCTAGACTGGACACCACATAAACCTTTGCAGATATATAGATTAGTACAACTAAAAATAGCAAGAACATAACAATTTAAACTGAGGAGGGGAGCATGCTTCAGGGGTAACAGTTACAAACAAATATCAGGAATAATGGTAAGTACATCTACAGTTTAACTTCTAGCAATAATGAATAAACAAGGCAACTTTCATATTCAACTCATCTCGTTGTAGGCGTGCAACTCGATCCCATTTCTCAATATCTCGTGGTAGGCGTACCACCTGCTCCCATTTCAATATATCAGGTGTGGTAGGCTACCACTCGCTCCCATTTCAATCTACCACTCGCTCCCATTTCAATATATCAAATGTGGTAGGCATACCACTCGCTCCCATTTCAATATATCATGTGGTAGGCGTACCACCCGCTCCCATTTCAATATCACTTGTGGTAGGCGTACCACCCGCTCCCTTTACTTTCAACACAATACACAATACGAGCCCGGCAAGGGGACAATCAGTTTAATACTCTTCCTGGCAAGGAAACAATCAATTTAGTACTCTTCCCGGCAAGGGAGAGTCAGCTGTAACCAATCCTATTCAACTTCTTCTTAACACCAATAATACCAATATTCAGTCAAAATTTTCATAGGATCAAGTAAGAGTACACAATTATCAAATTAAGACTCACGGTCATGCACGATGCCGACGCAAAGATACTCGTCACCATGCCCATACGTTGTATTCCACACAAAACAAAGAGCAATTATGACTCGACTCCTAATCCCTCAAGCTAGGGTTAAGCCAAACACTTACCTCAACTCCACGGCCAAATCAATCCACAACGACCGCTTTCCCTTTCGAATTCGGCTCCAACTCAATCAAATATAAACAATAAGGACTCCATAATATCAATATATGCTAAACAAATCAAACCCAATGCCTAAATATAGATTTCCAAGATTTCTTCCCAAAATTCCAAAAATCGACCCCGGGGCCGCTTGGTCAAAACACGAGGTTCCAACCAATTTCATATCATCCATTTCCCCACGAGCCCGAATATACAATTTATTTTCAAATTTGACCCCAAAACGAGGTCTAATTCAAGAAAAATTAAAAAGTCCTAACTCTACCCATTTCCCAATTTCTACCCAAAATTACATGTTTTAGATCTAGGATTTCAATAGATGATGATGAAAAATGAAGAAAACGAGTTAAACAATACTTACCCAAGAACCTTTGGTGAAGAAATGTTCTAAAAATCACCTAGAAGATTTAAAGAAGAAAGGGTTTGTATATTTGACGAAAATTTTCCGCCACTGTTCTGTTTTGAACATTTTAAATAACTGCCCAAAATTGCCCTTCTAGTTCGCAGGAGCAAGGTCGCGCTCGCGAAGGGTTGACTCAACAGACCATCGCGTTCGCGATAAGCAGGATGCGAATGCGAAGAGAAAGGCTGGGGGACTCCAGGGAATTGGCCTACGCGAACGCGTTGTACTACATGCGGACGCGATGAAGAAATGTTAGGAACTACGCGAACGCGAAGAGGAAAGAAGACTAAGCCCCTCAGGGTCACTTAACCCTATGCGAACACGAAGCAAGGGCTGTGAATGCGATGAAGGAAAATTGAGGAGCTTCACGAATGCGATGAAGGTGTCGCGAACGCAAAGAAGGAATTGTCTGCAACAGCTAAAACTCATTTCTGCAACTTTCCTAAGTCTGAAATCATCCCGAAACACCTCCGAAAACATTCCCGATCACTCAGGGCTCCTAACCAGATACGTACACTAACTCAACAACATCTTACGAACTTAACCGTACAATCAAATCACCAAAATAACATTAAAAACAAGGAATCAAACCTCAAAATCACTAGTTTTTCTTCAAACTTCATAAACTTTCAAATTTAGAGTTTTAAATCTGAAACACGTCAAATGACGTCCCATTTCTACCAAATTTCACAGAAATATCTTCAAACACATATAAGACCTGTACTGGGTACCAGAACCAAAATACGGGCATGATACCAACACGTTCTAATCAATTTTCATTTCCATTTTCCTTAACAATTTTATAAAAATAATTTCTTTTAAAAATTCATTTATCGGGCTCGGGACCTCGGATTTTGATTCCAAGCGTACTCCCGAGTCCCATATTTTTGTACGGGCCCTCCGAGATCGTCAAATTACGGGTCCAGGTCCGGGTTCCGGTCCGTTTACCCAAAATATTGACCAAAGTCAAGTTTACTCATTTTAATACCAAATTTTAGCATTTTTTTACAGAATTTGCTTTCCGTCTACTCGCACGGACTGCGCACGCAAATCGAGGCAACAAACAAATAAGGTTTTCAACGCCTCGGGAGCACAGAAAGAGAGAGAAAATAAGTGATGACCCTTTGGGCCGTCACAAAGATATATTTTGAGATCATCACATAATAAACATCTACCCTAACATTTACAAAATTAAATTTCGTAAATCACATAGGATAGAAGATTAATTGAAAAAGAGTAGAGTAAAGAAAATAGAAATTAATCGTGGACTGCAATCAGGAATTCCTCCGCTTAACTTTCTACCACCCATATGCGCTTCATTTTTCTTTGGCAGAGATCATAATTTGCCTCTATATGTATCCGATAATTATTTTCATACGTTAAATCGGGTCAAGAAAATAAAATCCAAATTTGTTGAATATTTGTTTGTATCATCGGATGAAAACACATTCACTAGAGAAGTTATGCGACGGTGATAGCTTCCATTCAAAATTCCATTGGCTTCATCACACCACTTGATGCGGTCATACTTAGCAAAACTAAAAGTTGACTTCCAATTTGAAGAAACTTTTATTAGATTCTAGCGATGCCATCACAATAATGAACAATGTACAAGACCACATAATTATTCAAACTCACAATTTGATTAGCAGATTTCGTTGTCCCATTTGGGACAAATCAATTCTAAAATAGTGCAATTCACACCGATATTTATAAGGTACGCCGATCACGCCGATCTGACTCACTATTTTGTTGTGATAAAAACCAGTCACATTGTGCCAAAATCATTCGCAGTAACTTTCTTTTGTTGTTTGACTTAACAGAAAAACAACTTCCTGTTCCACTCTGATTTTCTTCTTCAACCATGCGTCTAATATTTCTATTAAATTCCTTAAGATTGTTGGTATTATACTGTGTTTTAAATCAAAGAAAATTAGAGAAGTAAACAAACGTTAGTTCAATAAATAAAACGTAAAATAATTCCGAGCCCACTGAATGCACAATGTGTCCTTAAGGAATTTAATCCCCTCACTGTTGCCCAAGGTATACGGATTAATTCCTCCCAGGATAGAACGGAATAACTATTCTGTGATAGCGGCACTTCAAATCACAGAACTTCAGCGAACTCAACAAACGGAGCAAATCACACTTGACACTTATATTTATTTGGAAAATAATGCAATAATGTAGAAAAGAAGGGAGAAGATTTTAGATTTTTCATGTCTGATTTTATATCTAAAAAATGAGGCCAAGCCTCTAAATTTATAGACAAATGAAGGGTGATATGGAGAGGTGCAATCTAAAAGGTGCCTCTTCCATTTCCCATTCACAACCCTTATTAAAAACACAACACACGATACAACTCAATACAGCTGAACAACACATAAAGAAACAGAAATGAGAGAATGGGGCTACAACTCTTAGAACGACTAACCGGGTCTTTATACAGACATTTTATGTGATATGGATGATTCCAATTGGACGTCATACATGTGTAATGTTATCTAGAGTAATGAATAAAATAGTCTGTTTAACCCCAAAAAAAAATGCATTTTATAGGTGCTCATAAATTAAACACAGCACATCGATTAGGCATACCAAATGTTAGGCCTGGCTATTTGTTGCTATAAGGAATTTGAGATTAGTGGAAATCTCTTTTAAGATCACTGCTAATATCCAATTAATGTGCAGGCAGTTTGGCTTCCTATGCCAATACATATTTTGCTCATCTAAATTGTAGATAGCCGTTAAAATCAAATGGACATCTGTTAATTAGTTGCGTACTTTTGTTTTTTCAGAGTTAATTTTGTGCTTTAAACTTTCTTGAAATAAAATTTCACTTCGCTCTTCACCTACACTTATAAAATAAAATAAGAAAACGTTTTTTTATTAATTTGCTTTCTTATTGTTTTACCAAATTTAAAGGTACAATTATACGTACCTCTCGTGAAATTTGATTTGAAACACATACATCCCATATCTTTTTGCCATTTTAAAATATTATTTAGACTTTGCTTGTCACTTTTGTTTAACAAATATACAATTTTATTTTACAGCAGAATAATTTTTTTCTGCTTGTCACTTTCAAACAATTTTTAATGCTTACTAAGCGAGCACTCTAACCAACTGAGTTGCGAGAGCTTGTTGCTCTCTTATCTCAGTTCAAAACAATTGATCTCTTATTTCTAGAGGCAGATCTAGGATTATGCATACTTTGCTTCTAATCGTTCTAATTGAAGATCCCGCCTGTAGAGATAAGATATCAATTATTTTGAATTGAGATAAGTGAGCAACAAAGCTTTTGTAGCTCAGTTGGTCAGTGATCACGCTCAACTGTGTCTATTAAAAGACTAAGCGGGCGTTGAAAATATAATCTGGGGTATTATGCCCAGAGTCGAATCCCACAAGGAATTAACGTATCAATTGCAGCCTTTAGAGTACTAAATTCTTATTAGTCAACCTTCTCAAACTTTATGAATGACAATTGATGGTTTATTTAATAACTAAGATTGAAAGTAAATAAACAGCAGTAAACTAAATATGCTTGGGTTGTAAACAATAATGAGAAGGTTCTAAGGTAGTGATTTCCCCTACTGATGGAATTCCTTCTGTTTATGTTTCATACAAATTCACCAACACATTCTATCAATCATGAACACTCTTCTTACCGTAAATCTCTCCCGAGTAATCACAGTAATATACTAAATGCACTCTCCCGAGATACACTAGCTAGTTTTATTTATCACAGTTCACTTAAGATTACACCCAAGACTTTGTTATCCCTAATCCCGCCTTTAAACCCGTAGATATAGATCCCCCTTATACTTTGGGAGTGGTGTTGTTCAACAATAACCTAAATATGCACTCTCTCCCGAGTTATGCACACTACATAGGCACAGCTAATTGAAGATCCTTTCAATTAACTACAACAAACACATAGTTGAACAAATAGAGATTGAAACTAGCAATTTGTATTCACATAAACAAGAAGTTCATCCCTCAATTGGTTCCATCAAAACCTTAGACAAAGGATTTAGCTACTCATAACTATGGTTAAATAAACTAAAACAATATTCATCAATAAACTTTCAAGAAAAATCAAAGAAGAAGAAGAAAGATATTTTGGGTGATCTCTCACAATTGTTTTCCTTGCCAAAATACTCTCTAAATCAATACATGCCTCCTTTGGGCGAAGTCTAGTGTTTAAAATAGGGTTTTGGGCTAAAAATCTCGTGTTTTGCACTTAGGTTCCTGAACGTTTCCGCCCCTGCCGCGGTTCTGCCGCGGTCGTGGTCAAACCACGGCCAAACACACTCTCTGAATCTTCAGTTATCCACGACCATCTTCTACCGCGGTTCTGCTGCGGTGGCGGTGGAACCGCGGCAGTCCTTCTTCAGGCCTGGCTTGAGCTGCTTCTCGTGTTTCACTTGGTGAAATTTTACGATTGGCCTCTTTTTCTCCATATTTGATCCCAAAAGTACTTCATAGCCTTCTCTTGTCATACATCACCTGCAAATCATGAAAAGCACTAATCAGAGCATTTTTTTATCACTTTTATCATCAAAACTCTACAAGAAGGTGGTTCTTTAGGGCCTAATTATAGTTAAATTCACCTATTATCAACACCCCACACTTAAACCTTTGCTCGTCCTCGAGCAAGTAAACCACACTTCTAGGCCTAATCGTTAGATGCATTGCCCCAAGTTTATCCCACGCCCACCATTATGAAAAAGCAACCTAAGCAGTGCAACAGTAATGCCTCAAATGAAAACTCTAACACCATGACACACTCGTGCTCGCTCTAGTTAGTCTAACAGAGGTGAAAACTCACTTTTTCTTCCTGAGTCACATGCCCTCACATCATAATTCTTAGAGAAGTTCCACACTCATAAAATTCAAGCAACAAGGAACAAAAAATAGGAAGAATTCACTCACTCTCAGCAAAGAACATTCACATGCCACACAGACACAACATAAGCTTGCCCCTAGTGTAATACTCTACTAATTGAGTTGTTCATTCAAAGATCAAGAAGTCTTTATTTGGTTGTAATGTAGGCTAAGGGACGGGTAGGATATATTTGGATATAGTGACTAACCTCCCTAAGTACTTTTAATACAAACTTCCTTTTATTTCAATCTTCATGTTCAGCCCAATCATTCTTCCACATTTTGTTTCATAGTTGCCCCCCACTTTTCTTTAGGTGCACTAGCCTTTTTCTCTTCTTTTTTTTCACTCCCCTACTACCCCACACTTTAACTTTTGTATGTTCTTTAATAATTCAAGTGCTTCTAGGAGGTACAGGTTCAAACAGTCAAACTACTCAAACACAAGGATGTAGGTTATTATAGGGTTATCAAAGAACAGGCTTCGGGCTCAAAGGGGTTAACTATGTCAATATGTACAAATGGATTCACAATTATACAAGCTATACAAAGAAATGCCTCAATCATCTCTATAACCAAACAACTTCTATTTCGCTTTGCAAACACACAGGGCAAGTTCTAGGTATCGCATGCAAACACAGAATGCAAGTAATAGCTCTCACACACTTGTCATGTAACTCATTCCGAATCAGTTTATCAACATACTCATACGAGCGTCCAAGCAAGATAATATGTGCAAAATTCAGGCAGAGATTTACGAGTCTACAAACGAGCCTAGAAGTCGCACCCTCAAGTTTGTTTTTCTTATTTTCAGGTGTGTACATCAAGGGTTGCATTATATCCTTTACCCATCTTGGTCCTAAAACTACAAAAGAAAAATCTACCTAACCCGGTTCAAATAAAACCCTAGGAAAAGAACGTGGCATAAAGAAAAACCAAGGGGGAGTTACTATATATCTAAATTGCAAGAAAAAAATCTTTTTGGTATTTTATTTAAACTTACTTCCCTCATGAAATTGTCTAATAGATCTATCGTTGGGAAAAGTCCAATCTATTCTTTTAAAAAATATATATTCAATTAAACTAACACAACTAAAATAGCATGGAAAGTCACCCAGACGATCTCCTCACCCCTCACTTAAAATTGTGCGTTGTCCCCGATGCACACCATACTAATAAGAGGGTAAAAGAAACTCCCTGGCAGGCCAAATGCCGAAACACTAGCAGCTCAAGGGGTACTCAGACTTCTCCCAATCTTAGTCCTCCGTGCGGGTACCTCACACTTAGTTCCAACTAATGGTTTGTTGTTGCATCCTTCCAATGGCATTGCGTTCCATGTTCCTAAAAATCAAAAATCGACACTACAAGAATAATACAATAATAAATAAATAAAAAACTAAATTAAAATAAAATAAAATTGGGTTGCCTCCCAACAAGCGCTTGATTTAAAGTCGCGGCACGACGCAAATAATTTACCACTTTTCTCGCCACTTGGACGATATGAATTGGGCACCTAGCTTGGAATCAAGCTTGTGACCACGAGCGATGGGGGGTGGTAAGTTGATGATCAAGCCAAGCCTTAAATTCTTCATTTTGCACTTCTTGGCTTTCACGTGAGGAGTGTCATTTTGCCTTCTTTCTTCCTCAAATTGTAAGATGTATGGCATAAGCTTTTCCTCCTTGCAGTTCTTCATTGATCCATGTAGTTCAACTTCCATATCTCCACACACTTTCAATGTTGAAAAATTCTTGGAATGTGACTTCAAACCTCCAACTTGCAATTTTTTCCCGGATTTTGACATCCTCTTTTTCCCCCGGACTAGAGTCAATCTCAATCAAATTTTTATTTATACCGGTTGACTCTAATTCCATATTTTCCTTGGCATCACTAACACTTATGAAGTCGGTTGGCGGATGTTCAATTTTTGAATCCTCAAAGTAAAGCACACTTTCTTCCTCATTTTCAAGAATGGTCTCCAACATGAGCATCATCTTCTCATTTTGATCAATTGAGAGTTCTTCTTGGTTTTGATCAAGTGCCAAGGAAGGATTTTCGGCTTCCACATCTAAGAAAAGTTCTTGTCTCTCATTAACTTTCGAGGTTTTTTGGACCTCTAAAGCTTCAAGCATTTCTCCCATTTATGAGTGAAACCTTTCAAGTACCAAGTCATTTTGGAGACTATTTTCCAAAAGCTACTCCAAGACACTTTGTTCTTTGTTTCCTCCTTCGAGTAAGCACTTCAACATGAGCTTGAACTCTCCATTTCGGCCATGCTCAATATCTTCTATTTCCATAGCCCTATCATTTTCATCAAAAACAATAGAATCATCATAGAGGGGGTTAGGGGAAGGGAAGTACCAATCAACACAATCACCCAAATGACCATTTTGAAAACCACACTTATCACTAATACTCCACTCATGGGTTTGAGATTGTGCACACAATCCACCCCCGAGAGAATTTAAACAGTTTTGCCACGAGTGTGGTCCATAATAATAAGGACAAGGGTCATCAAAGGTACCATCCGACCAATTTTTATTATATTATGTCATTTTTCAAAACTAAGAAAATAAACAAGAAACAAAAAATAAAAATAGACTAAGGTAAGAAAAAATAATTACACAAATATTCACAAGTTGGCTATAGAGAAAACTGACTATACTTAAGAATTTTGTATTTTCCTCCAACTACAATTGATAATACCGTTAATTCCCCGGCAATGGCGCCAAAATTTGATCACGCTCAACTGTGTCTGTTCAAAGATAAAGCGGGCGTTGAAAATATAATCTGGGGTATTATGCCCAGAGTCGAATCCCACAAGGAATTAACGTATCAATTGCAGCCTTTAGAGTATTAAATTCTTATTAGTCAACCTTCTCAAACTTTATGAATGACAATTGATGGTTTATTTATTAACTAAGATTGAAAGTAAATAAACAGCTGTAAACTAAATATGCTTGGGTTGTAAATAATAATGAGAAGGTTCTAAGGTAGTGATTTCCCCTAGTGATGGAATTCTTTCTGTTTATGTTTCATACAAATTCACCAACACATTCTATCAATCATGAACACTCTTCTTACCGTAAATCTCTCCCGAGTAATCACAATAATATACTAAATGCACTCTCCCGAGATACACTAGCTAGCTTTATTTATCGCAGTTTACTTAAGATTACACCCAAGGCTTCGTTATCCCTAATCCTGCCTTTAAACCCGCAGTTATAGATCCCTCTTATACTTTGGGAGTGGTGTTGTTCAACAATAACCTAAATATGCACTCTCTCCCGAGTTATGCACACTACATAGGCACAGCTAATTGAGGATCCTTTCAATTAACTACAACAAACACATAGTTGAACAAATAGAGATTGAAACTAGCAATTTGTATTCACATAAACAAGAAGTTCATCCCTCAATTGGTTCCATCAAAACCTTAGACAAAGGATTTAGCTACTCATAACTATGGTTAAATAAACTAAAACAATATTCATCAATAAACTTTCAAGAAAAATCAAAGAAGAAGAAGAAAGATATTTTGGGTGATCTCTCACAATTGTTTTCCTTGCCAAAATACTCTCTAAATCAATACATGCCTCCTTTGGGCGAAGTCTAGTGTTTAAAATAGGGTTTTGGGCTAAAAATCCTGTGTTTTGCACTTAGGTCCCTGAACTTTTCCGCCCCTGCCGCGGTCGCGGTCAAACACGCTCTCTGAATCTTCAGTTATCCACGACCATCTTCTACCGCAGTTCTGCCGCGGTCGCGGTGGAACCGCGGCAGTCCTTCTTCAGGCCTGGCTTGAGCTGCTTCTCGTGGTTCACTTGGCGGAATTTTACGATTGGCCTCTTTTTCTCCATATTTGATCCCAAAAGTACTCCATAGCCTTCTTTTGTCATACATCACCTGCAAAGCATGAAAAGCACTAATCAGAGCATTTTGTTATCACTTTTATCATCAAAACTCTACAAGAAGGTGGTTCTTTAGGTCCTAATTATAGTTAAATTCACCTATTATCAGTTAGACTACTCGCTTAGTAAGAATAGGTCTTGAGTTCGACTCTCAATTATTTTTCTATACTTTTGTATTTCTCCGTGGTTGTTGTTGTATTCGCTATGCGAACAAATTTAATCGATACATGTTGTATCCTTTGTGTATGCTCATGTATTTCGCCTCGATTGTATTTATTGCTTTGAACTGAGATAAAAGAGCAACAAGCACTTGTAGCTTAGTTGATTAGACCACTTGCTTTAGTAAGCATAGGTCTTGAGTTCGACTCTAATTGAAAGCATTTTATTTTTCTATACCTTTGTACTTCTCCTTGGTTGTATTTGCTGCGAATGAATTTGGTCGATACATGTTGTATCCTTTGTATATACCCATGCATTTCGCCTTGATTGTATTTATTGTGCAAACGAATACAGTTGATATAGTTGGTAACAATTGAACAGTAACTATTAATAATAATTAGGCAAACTATAGCTACATATGATAACTAGCTAGATTTTAAACTGTAGTACTTTATAAAAATTTCTCTAGTAACTGAATGTAGGTTCCTGTTGACCCAGCTAGCGATCCAGAAAATTAACCACCGCTTCGGGGAGCAAAACCAAGTTGCGTACTGTTTGGCAATGAAACGATTAAAGAAATCAAACTTTGGTGTTTTTGTGGATCTGCCTGTACCTCTCTTAGCAAAAAATAAATATGTTACTAGGGATATGGAAGGAAAAACTAGTAGTATGCATGTTCTGTTAAGTACTTATAAAGCTCTTGTTATTTTAGGAAATCCTAGCACTTCTAGCCAGAAGCGGATCTATGTATTATGTTGAGGAGTTATCAGATCTTTTGGCGAAAATCTTGTATATGTATAAATGTATACAACAAAAATTATTAGTTTAAATCACTTGGCACCCTTAACACTAAAAGTCTTAGGGGGCACTGATTGAATAGCATATTGTGCCACAGTCACGATTCTTGGGTCCGCTTCTACTTCTAGCACAACTACTGCTAGAAGTACTGCAACCACGGGCATTTTCATATTCATCATCTCCTTTATATTCTGAAGAGTTTCTTATAGCCTTCTTGGCCAAGCTTCTCCAATCCTTAAAAAAAGTATTTTTTTTTAAAGTTGAAGTGTTTGACCAAGTTTTTAGAAAGAAAAAAAATGGCTTTGCGGAGAAGCATAAAAAAAGTAGTTTATCTCCAAAAGTACTTTTTTGAGATGCACTTTAGAGAAAAATACACTTAGAAGCAGTTTTTAAAAGTTTGGCCAAACACATTTGCTGCTCAGAAGTGTTTTTCAAATCAATTAGCCAAGCACAAATTATTTACCAAAAATACTTTTGAAAAAAATACTTCTCAATATAAGATGATTTTTACAGTTTGGCCAAATAAGCTATTAGTGTCTCTTTTTCCGGTGCTCATAATTAAACACATCGATTAGGCATACCAAAAGTTAGGCCTGGCTATTTGTAGCTATAAGGAATTTGAGATTAATGGCAATCTCTTTTATAATTATTGCTATATCCAATTAATGTGCAAGCAGTTTGGCCTCCTAGCCTGTACATATTTTGCTCATCTAAATTTTTCATAGCCGTTAATATTTTAATTATACCGATGGAAGACGAAAAAAAATCCACAAAGGTACAGAAGAAATTCTATTTTGAAATATATCCTTGAATTTTTTTTCCTTGAAATCAAAGGGACACATGTTAATTAGTTTCTTACTTTTCGGTTTCTAATAGTTAATTTTATGCTTGGTAAATTCACTCCTCGCTTCACCGAACACGTATAAAAAAATTAGAAAAGTTTTAATTAAATTAGAAACGTTTTTTCATTAATTTGCTTTCTTATTTTTTACGAAATTTAAAGGGAGAATAAATACGTACCTCTCTTGAAATTTGATTTGAAACACATACATCCCTTATCTTTTTGCCATTTTAAAAATTTTTGCAAACTTTGGTTGTCACTTTTGTTTAACGATTATACAATTTTATTCTACAGCAGAATAATTTTTTCCCCTAATTTCTAATCGATCTTATTATTTTGTGTAAATAGCAAAACTATAGTATCATATCTTAAATAATAATGAATGTAACCTTACCATATTCCAATAATAATGTCCAAATATTAGCTGAAACAATTAACATATAGAAAGTTAAAAGTTAAGACAATTATAAAGAAAATGACTTCACGCCATATATAAGGAAAGTCATTTTCTGGAACCAACATCCATAAATTGACTTCGTCATGAAAAATATTTTATTGTAAAGTAACTTTCTTCGTACCACACATATGAAAGAATAGCTAATTCTCAAACTATTGTCAATATGAAGCTATTTGAAGAGAATTTTTATTTTTTCTTTGGAACTAAAATCGAAAATGTTTTCACAATCAATTATTTGCCAATTAGTTCTAGTACCACCTTTTATAGATGGAGCTTCAATTTTCTAGAGTTCATAACATAAATAAGAAGTTCTAGTTAGTAGATGTGTAGATTATTTAATAGGTTAGTGATCTAGATAGGTTACAACTACCATAAAGGATGTCCATTACATTTATCATATCAACTCCTATAATTTTCAACAGTTTTATATAAAGTTCCTTTCCTCCTCTACAAACAAAGCACACAGCAAATATTTCTTTTGTTGAAATACATTCCAACATATCACTTCTATCTAAGATGTATGCATCAAACCTTGTATCATCAGTATGCAAAAAGATAATCAAACCATATTTTCCTACCCCAACTTCACTTCGTTGTCACACGCTCTCTTACCTTGATCAAATGCTCGGTGGCATTTACGAGCCTCTCGCCTTTTTTTACCCTAAACTGAGCAACACATGGTCAGATAAACCAAGTAACGTTATATTTGAATATCTTGAAAATTCCCTTTCAAAAGTTTTGTCCCATTATTATCCATTTGCAGGGAAATTGAATGAAAATATCTCCGTTGATTGTGATGATCGCGGAGTTGAGTTTTTCACTACCAAAATCGATTGTCCAATGGCTAAAATTCTCAATGATCCTTATTCTGATAAAGAAGATTTAGTCTATCCGAAAGGAGTTCCTTGTACATATTCTTATGAGGGTAGTCTTGCAGTGGTTCAACTTAGTTATTTCAATTGTGGAGGAATAGCAGTCAGTGTATGCTTGACACACAAAATTGGAGATGGATATACAATAACCAACTTTATTCGGGATTGGGCTACTATAGCACGTAATCCAAGTTCAAAAATACAAAGTCCTCAATTTAATGCTGCGACAATTTTTCCACCTACAAAAGACATGGCAAATCTACCTGAAGTTATTCCAAAAGGAGAAGAATGTTCATCCAAAAGTTTTACTTTCTCATCATCTAAATTAGCTGCACTGAGAGCTAGGGTTATAAACAATTCAGAAGTACAAAATCCAACAACCACTGAGATTGTGTCAGCATTCATTTACCTACGTGCAATGGCTACAAAAAAGAAGAGCTTAGGTTCGATTTGTCCATCTGCATTAGTCCATGCTGTGAGCTTACGGCCTCCATTGCCAAAAACTTTAATGGGAAATATTGGTTCTTTCTTTTCTATATTAACAACCGAAGAGAAAGAGATGGATCTACCAAAAGTAGTTGGTAAACTACGGGCAGCGAAAGAAGAAATTCGGCAAAAATATAAAAATGCTAAAACAGATGAAGTTTTACCTATAACGATTGAACTATATAAAGAAGCAAATGACAGTTTTTTCAATAATTCCTGTTATGATATCTATAGGTTTAGTAGCATCAGTAAGTTCCCTATTTATGATGTAGACTTTGGATGGGGAAAGCCTGAAAAAGTAAGTTTTGTAAGTAATGGTCCAGTTAAAAACATGTTTGTGTTGATAGATAATAAAAGTAGGGATGGAATGGAAGTAATAACCTATATGAAGGAACAAGACATGTCCGCATTCGAGAGAGATGAAGAGCTCCTAGAATTTACTTCTACAAATATGTGATGGAGTACTGTAAGTGACAGAGTGGCCTGTTGTCGCAATCCACTGGGATCAACCCTTCTTTGCTATAATTCGTCCCCAAAACAAAAAACTTTTTCATCCAATGTTATCGCTTTGCAATATAGAAGTGTGAGGACATTTGTGTGTTTAAATCCCCAAATGTCGCTATAATTCTAATTCTCTAAATGTTGGTCAAGCATGTTTAACCTTCAATTAATAATATATGCACTTTTGAACCCTTTACTTATGAATCTACTCAAATTTAAGTGTTATACCAGTTAATTACTTATGGTTATGCTGATTAGATTTATATTCTTCTAGAGATAGTCTATATATCATAGGAAAATTTTATTGTGTCTCATACAACTTACACTAGTTGTATGAGGCAACTATTTTGTCTCAGAATTTTGTGGACCCAGATTTCTGTTGACACAAAAGTGTAAGATTTAGGTCTACAAATTTGTGAGACAAAAATAAGACTCATACGTATGAGACACAAAATAAAACTTCTGATATATCATACATCGTATATACTTACCCAACTATTACAACGATCAAAATCAAAATTTACTAATGACGGAAGGACTAAAAGTGTAGTTATTGCTAAATATATGAATAATTAAGTAATTGTATCGTGCGATTCGAGCCTTATCTAATGAAAGAAGCTGAGCTTAGTCAGAATTGGTAGCTAGACTATGCCTTTTATTTAATTTATTCGTGTATATATATTTGTGATCATATTAAAACAAAAGCATCGCATTACCCTAGCCCTAAAGTTATGCCCGGCTATATATATGAAGCTATACGAAATTTGAGATTTTGCCTAAGCGTATACGTAGTCTGCCGTCTAGATGCTTGTTAGCCGTTAAAATTAAATTATATACTCAAATTACACTGCTAGAAATTTGAGAATTAGCGACCAAAGTTGGTTGGTCAAAAAAAGTGACTAACGTTGGACGCTAATGTGGAGAAAAGTATTAAATAATTATTTTAAATAATTTAACGACCAAGGTTGGTCACTTTTTGGTCGGTAAAGTGATCAACATGTTGACTGGCTGGTCAGACTTGCTTAGTCAAAGAAATATTGAAATTAGCGACCAACTTTGGTCGCTAATGTGGGACCCAGTTATAACCTTTTAATAATTATATTATTACTTAAAATATTTTATAAAATATAAATAAATAATATTTAAAATTGACGACCAAAGTTGGTCAGTTATTAAAGGGGAAGCAAGTAGCGACCGACTTTGGTCACCATTTTGTGATCCAGTTCTAACGTTTAATAATTATATATTATTTAAAATATTTTATAAAATATAAATAAATCTATATAAAATTAGGGAACAATGTTGGTCGCAATTTTTAATTCTGGATAATTAGCGACCAAAGTTGGGCTCTTTTCAGGTCAACATTGGTCAAAATTAAAAATTACTTTTGGAGAAATCTGCTGCCTATAAAGTGCACATATCACGTTCATGCAGAGTTCAACATCCTTCTATTCCAAGAAAAAAGTTTTACCTTTAAGTCTTTTGATTAGTATTTCTATACTTTTGTCACTCAAATCATTGTCTGAATCTGAAGAAATATCACCAATCTCATTAAGCTTGTACGGATCAGACTTGGAAGAAAGTTGAGAATACGACTTCCTTTCGTCTTTGTCATCACATAGTCTTATGATCTCTGTTTCATATGAACTTCCATGAGCAACAGACAACTATCCATTACCATCAACCTTGTCACTCTTAATTAAACTTCTTTTCCTCTTGGAAAATGAAGTAGAGAATTCCTCTATAACCTCTTCTTTTATCTACTTAGGAAATATTAAATTCCTACCTATACCATCACTATTTTAAACACATGCCATTGCCTTATCATCATCATTGTCGCTAATGAGAACAACAATTGATCAAAGATACACCCTGTTAGGTATTGTATCCAAGTTCATCCCGAGTAATAGTACTACGAGGATAATCACCAAGCCACCAGACACCTTTATGATGCCAATGAAGCAAGATGAACTATTCAATGAGACTCGTGTTGTAAAGAAGAAGAAAGAAACTGATTCAGAAATGCGGGTCGATGGCCGAGCCTCGACTATACTTGTAAGTTTTTTTACTTTTCATTAAGTATTTTAATTTACTTTTATATAAATGCTGAAATATTAATTCAATGTAATTTTTCTTATAGGGTCGCTTCACAGCAGACGTGGAGGAATTCATACGCAGTCAGCCACCTAATGAGTCGGGCGAGGCAATCCAACTTTCGGACAAGGATGCTGAAAGAACACTCCTTGAGTACTTTATATACTTTGAACTAGATAATAGAACCAGTTTTCGAATGGGCTTGTAATAAGCATTAACTTAGTTTTATTAGCTTAATGTGTTAGTTCTATTGAACTTTATACTTTGTTAGTTTTAATGTTGTTGTTAATGTTGTGTTGTATAGTTGTTGTTGTTGGCATTGTTGTTGTTGTTGTTGTTTGTAATAGAGAATTTGGTATGCTGGCAGGTGGTGTAGCTGCCAAAACATGCAGTTTCTGCCAAAATTATATAAAAAACGACCAACTTTGGTCGTTTTTGTGACGACCCAGCCCGTTGTCACGTGAGTTACCGCCCCGTTTCCTCCATATTATGTTGTTCTATGTTTTAATATCAGTATTGGAGTTGACCGGATAGAATTGAATTGGTTTTAGTTGGAAATGAGGCACATAGTCTCTTTGAAGGAAACTTGTTTTGGAAAAGTCAATCGGAAGTTGACTATATAGATAGAAGGCTCGGATATGAATTTCGGTGATTTGGTTAGCTTCGGGAGGTGATTTATAACTTAGGAGTGCGAACGGAATTGATTTTGGAGGCTCGGTGTAGAGTTAGGCTTGAATTGGCGAAGTTTGAATTTTGGCGAATTCCGGTTGATAAGCGAGATTTTGATCCGAGGGTCGAAATAGAATTCCGAGAGTTGAAGTAGATTCGTTTGGTGATTTTGGATATGTCTGCAAAATTCAGGTTATTCGGAGGTGTTTAGGTCGGGTTTTTGATCGAATGTGCAATTCAGAAGTTTTTAAGAAACATAGGCTCTGATTTGATGAAAATTGAGGATTTTGATGTTAACGATGGCATTTTGATGATTCGAGCAAGTTTGAATAAGGGAATAGATCATGTTTGTGCTTTTGGTTGAGGTCTCGGGGGCCTCGGGGTGAATTCGGGTGGTTGAACGAGAGATTTTGAATTTGGAAGTTTTGCTGGTTTTGTTGCAGCAGGTATTTCCGCATCTGCGGAAGGGAGACCGCAGATGCGGCTTCACGGAAGCGGAAGAAGCTGCGCATGTGCGAAAGGGTGAGTGTTTAGCAGTGACCGCATAAGCGGAAGTCTTGACTGCAGGAGCGGTATCGCGGGTGCGAGTTTTGGACCGCAGAAGCGGTCATGCCCCTTAAGTGAAAGTTACGCAGAAGCAGAACTTGGTACGCATTAGCGGTTCCGCAGGAGCGGAAATCGAACCGCAGAAGCGGTCAAGGTGAACCGCAGAAGCGGAGATCGAATCGCAAAAGCGGAGTTTTGGCTTTTAAGTGAGAACCACATAAGCAAATTTTTGGCCGCAGAAGCGGTCCCGCATAAGCGGAAACGGGACCGTTGAAGCGAAAATCGGCCTGGGCAGAAGGGTTTTAAAATGGCATTTCATCCGCGACTTGGGGGTTATTTTCCTCCATTATTGAGTATCTTGGAGAGCTTTGGGCGAGATTTTTCGAGGGTTTTGACTGAGAATCGAATGGAGGTAAATTCCTTGGCCTAATTATTCAAGTTTATGGTAGAATTAACATGGAAATTGGTGGAAATTCATTGA
>MU716424.1:263089-327922 GCA_026770625.1 Nicotiana glauca
ATGATTTGGGCTTATTGCCATATTTGGGCTTCGTGCCAATTACCTGAAATCTTTTGTGAATTTACATCACTATTTTCCTCACGAATTGAAATGTTAGTTGAACTTAGTCCAATTGAATTATATTATTTTGTGAACTCAGCTACGTTTATACTCAACTCGAGATTTAATGATATTTAAAAATGTTGTTGAGCTGAGCACTATTGTTTTACTGATGCCCAAGAGGCTTATGATTATTTTCTGGACTGATTGAGGTCGAGTGCCATCTGTGAGGATATGTTGAGTGATGTGAGGAGGCTTTCAGGCCTCGAGTGTTATGTGAGGAGGCTTTCAGGCCTCGAGTGTGATGTGTGAAGGCTTTCAGGCCTATTGATATTGCGCTTGGGCTGTAGGAGCCCCTCTGGAGTCTGTACACACCCCCAGTGAGCGCAGGGTACCCAGGTGAGTTAGGAGTGGGCCCGAAAGGCTGTTGTTTGTGTTTGGTGAGTTGGGAGTGAGCCCGAGGGGCTGATGTTGTGTGCTGGTGAGTTGGGAGTGAGCCCGTCGGGCTGATACTGTATTGAAAATTTGATATTAAGTCCGAGGGGTAAAATTTTTGATTATTCCTTACTTGTTGAAATTAAGTGTCTTCACTATTTTTAAAAGAGAATCATCTGTTACTTCACAGTTTTATTGCGTAACTGATTTTACTGCTTGAAATAGCATTATTTGTGCCCTTATGAGATTTCATGCATTCAGTCATTATTTATTTTTATTACTTACTTAGTTGAAGTACTCACTTTACTCCCTGCACCTCGTGTGCATATGCAGGTAATTGTTCACCCGATAGCGGGTTTTGAGCTGATTGGAGATTTAGCCATCGTAGCTGAGCAAGGTGACCGTCAGCGTTCGCGGCACCGTAACTCTTCCTTTGTTTCTAAATTCAATTATGTATATTACTGGTCTTACAATAGTTTTTAGATTCTTTAGATGCTCGTGACTTGTGACACCCCGATTTCGGGCTGAGTTGGGTTGGTTCCCTGTTTTATCATTTCCTTTTGCATTTATGACAATGTACACTATGGTTTGACTCATTCGTGTTAAGTAACTGTTAAAAGAGGTTTTGTTAATATGTTGGCTGGCCTTGTCTTCACGAGAGGCGCCATCACGACCGGATTGGGATTTTGGGTCGTGACAAGTTGGTATTAGAGCCTAGGTTACTAGGTCTCACGAGTCATGATCAGGTTTAGTATAGTCTCGCAGATCGGTATAGAGATGTCTGTATTTATCCTCGAGAGGCTGCAGAACCTTTAGGAAAACTTCACTTTCTTGGAATTCNCTGATCTTTGCTTATGGCTTGAGCACCAAGGTGCTGATTTTGTGAGCTGGTGTTATGAACTTATATGTTCAGTATTGTCCCTAATTGTGGGAATGGAGGCTGGATAGCTACGTAATGAGTGTGTTGGTACTGTGTAATATTTCTATATGACTTGGTAATGACGAAGAAGTCTGCATGATAATAGATGGACTATTAAGTGATTCGATTCCTATTCTGGCTTGATGTGTAGTCCGAATTATGGGCACGTGAAGAATATTTTCGTATCTCCTAGTTGAGTAGTGAAGTACATTACGTGTGGCGATATGAGTTCAGACTCAGGAAGACTAAATGGATGTGTTATGTGTATGATGGTGGAAGGTGTGCTGAAATACTAAATTGAGTCGATGCAGGTGGGTTATCTCCTGCAGAGTGTTCTGAAGGGGTATGATTCTTATGAATATTGTTAGAAGATCTCATGTGTAATGGAAGGATACGTGTTGTAATTGGGAAATTTGGGTCACTTTAGAGAGTGGATTCAGCTGATGTGGGGACGAATGCGAGGTTTGTAGAGGATTTCAGTATCCGAGGATCTGTGTTTTCATAAACTAGTAAATGATTTGAGTTAATCTCACTATAATATGGTGGCATCATTAGAGCAAAAGTATTATGGGTTACTAAATATGTCCTGATAGATGGCTTCGAGCCAAGTTGGAGAGGTTTGTTATTGATTAACTGATTGCATGATTATGTGCTATGTTGGTTCCTTTTCGAGGTATGTCGGCGGATCAGTCCTGGTTGCAGAAAATGAGCCGAGGATGGCACGAGTAAAGCAAAAATCTTGATAAAGGTTATATGGTGCTTCGTAGATGTGAGGAAATATTAGGATGTCTTGAGCTGTTGTTGATAAAGAATGCTCAGATAATTGGAATAAGGTCATATCCTTCGGTGTCAGAGTGCTAATAAGGCACAAGTGGTTCTATTCGTTAAGTCAGATAATTTACAGTTGTGTAAGAGTGAATGACTCTCGAGAATGGTTTTATTGTGTTCAAGATTGGGCATGTATCAATCAACTATCTCAAGGTTGTGTATGTGGTCAGAGACTGTTTATTCATCGGGGAATGTCAAGGCTTGTGGTATTTTTATGTTAATTATGGGATCCTATGTATCAGTATCTGGGAAGTAATGGTACCGAATTCCGATTCGCCGGAAGTTCTTCAAGTAAAGTATTCTGGAACGTGGTATTTCTGGGAAGCATTGAGAGAGTATTCGGTGGCCTATGGGTCTTAGACAGTGTGGTCTTATGTTCGAATCTCCTGTGGTGAGCCTGGATTGAGGCATTGTGATGCTACAGCAAGGGAGAAGTATCAAGTAGATGATTAATAAAATGAGAAATTTGATAGAAGGAATAGCTTGATAATAGACCGAATCGTTATGGTAAAGATATGATTAAACTTATCTGCATCACGTGCATATGACTTAGGGGACTTAACACAGGGGTTGGGTCCGTCTAGGACAGATAACCAGACATGAAAAAGACCACCTTGATGCATCTTATGTGTTGCATGTACATCTATTTGTCTCGGACTCGCTCTGATGACCCGGCCCGTCGTCTCATGTGTTATTGCTCCGTTTCCCCCATTTGATCCTTCTTCATATTTCGTTATCGTTATGCGGTGTGTTAGAGTTGATTTGGATTGGTTTTGATAAGAAATGAGACACTTAGTCTCTTTATGGAAGGCTTAAGTTGGAAAAGTTAACCAGACGTTGACATATGAGTTAGAAGGTTCGGATGTGATTTTCGATGATTCGGTGAGCTTCAGGGGATAATTTGTGACTTAGGAGTGTGATTGGAATTGATTTTGGAGGTCCGGTGTAGAATTAGGCTTGAATTGGCGAAGTTAGTATTTTGACAAATTTTGGTTGATGGGTGAGAATACGATCTGAGGGTCGGAATGGAATTTCGAGAGTTGCACTAGATCCGTTAGGTTATTTTGGATGTGCGGGTAAAATTTCAGGCCATTTGGAGGTGTTTTGGTCGGGTTTTGATCGAATGTGTTTTTCGGAAGTTTGAAGAAAACTTAGGCTTTAATCTGTGGTGAATTGATGATTTTAGTGTTGTTTGATGTGTTTTGAGGATTGGAACAAGTTCGTATGATGTTTTGGGATATGTTGGTGCTTTTGGGTGAGGTTCCGGGGGCCTCGGGTGAGTTTCGGATTGTCAAACGGACCAATTCTAGCTTGTTAAAGTTGCAGATTTTTCGAGCTGAAGTGTTGCAGGTTTTTGCCCACCACGTTCGCGTGAAGGGTGTCACGAACGTGTAGAAGGAATTTGAAGGCCAGGATTTTTGTTCTTCGCGTCCGCGTTCGAGGCTTCGCGATCGCGTACAGTAAAGTGGCCAAGCATCGCGTTCGCGTGAGGTTACTCGCGTTCGCGTATAAGGACTGGGGTTCAGAGGCGAAGTGTTCTTCACGTTCGCGATAATAGTTACGCGTTCACGTAGGTTAGGGGCTCAGACCTTCACGTTCGCGTGGGTTCAACCGCGTTCGCGAAGGGTAATTTTGTGAAGTGCCATTTTGTTCATCGCGAATGCGAGAGGTCCCTCGCGTTCGCATAGAAGGAAATAGCTCGGCAGAAAGGGTTTTTATTAAACATTTCATCGGCGACCCAATCATTATTTTCCTCCATTGTTGACCACCTCAAGAGCTTTTTGGTAGAAATTGAAGAAGGTTTTGACGGGAAGTGATTGGAGGTAAGTCTCGTGACCTAGAAACGCTATTTTATTGAAGAATCAACCTTTAATTATTGGAAAATAGGGTAAAATTTTGAAGAACTAGGGCTTGATTTTTTTGAAATGAAAAGTTGGGATTTGAAAGGGCATTTGAATTCCAATTTTGGTAAATTTGATATGTACGGACTCGTGGCGAGACGAGGAATCCGGAAATGTGAGTTTTGTAATTTTTTGAGAAGCGGGCCCGGGGCTCGGGTCTTGCTAGTTTCCAGATTTTGCTATATTTTGATTGTTTTCGATTGGGTATTGTTCCCTTAGCATATTGTGATGTATTTGCCCTGATTTTGGTTATATACGACGTGCGTGGAGGCCGATTTGAGGGGAAAAGGCATCGCGAGCTAGAGATTTCACCGGTTCGAGGTGAGTAATACTTGTAAATGATATCCTGAGGGTTTGACACCCCGGATTTGGACATCATAGTGCTATATTGAGGTGATTTGTATGCCGGATATGAGCATGGGGTAGAGCACCGTTAGGGATTGTGACTTGGTCCGCCCTGGTTGTTGATTTTACCGCGTATTTAAATATGACGTATTGTTTTTCACTATGACTTGGGCTTATTGCCATATTTGGGGCTTATTGCCGACTGTTTCAACTTCTTGTATGCTATCATCATTGTTCTCCTCACTATTTGAAATATTATTTGAACTCAATCCATTTGAATTACATTGTTTCATGAACTCAGCTATATTTTTACTCAACCTTGAGTTTTAACTGATATTTGAACTATTGTTTAAGCTGAGCATTTTCATTTTCATTGATGCCCGAGGGGCTTATGATTATTTTGGACTAGTTGAGGCCGAGGGCCATGATTGAGGATTTGATAAGTGATGTGAGGAGGCTTTCAGGCCTCAAGTGATGTGAGGAGGCTTGCAGGCCTCGAGTGATTAGTGAGGAGACTTTCAGGCCTCGAGTGTTATGTGAGGAGGCTTTCAGGCCTCGAGTGTATTATAAGCAGTCTTTCGGGCCTCGCATTGATATTGTTCAGGATTTCAGGCCTTATTGATAGCGCTTGGGCTGTAGGAGCCCCTCCGGAGTCTGCACACCCACAGTGAGCGCGGGTACCCACATGAGTGAGAGTGAGCCCGAGGGGCTGATGTTGTACTGAGTGATTGATACGGAGCACGCGGGGCTGATACCGCACTGAGAGTTTGATATGGCGCCCGAGGGGCAGGTTCTTGAGTATCTCTTATTGATTGAGAATAATTATTTTAAACTGTTTTCAAAGAGTTTTCTTACTGTACTTCACTGGATTCTACTGTTTACCTGATTTTACTGCTTGAGATAGCATAAATTGTGCCTTTGTGGGATTTCTATGTTCTCAGATATTATTTATTTTTAGTACTCACTAAGTTGGAGTTCTAACTTTACTCCCTGCACCTCGCGTGCAGATGCAGGTATTGTTCACCCAGTAGCGGGTTGTGAGCTGGTTGAAGGTATTGCTATTGTTACTAAGTAGAGTGACCGCCAGCGTTCGCAGCACATGATTACTTCATGTGGTTCTAAATTTTATTGTGTATATTGTTGGACCTGTGGTTCTATTTAGACTTCTCTAGATGCTCGTGACTTATGACACCCCGGTCAGGCTGTATTGGATTGTATTTATATTAATTAATATCATTAATTCACATTCGAACTGTTGTGTAACTGATTAACTGTTTTAAAGTGGTGTTCTGAAATGGTCTGGCTGGCCTTGTCTTCACGAGAGGCGCCATCACGACCGGAGCGGGGTTTGGGTCGTGACACTCGCATGCTGACCGGCTTGAATATTTGGAAAAATTTAAAAAAGAGAGAAATAGCAGTGTAGAAAGTTAATTACCTATTTTAGAAAAACAACCAATGTCAAAATAGTGTCGAAACTTTACCGAATTTTTGAGAAAAATGAAAAAAACGAAGAAAAGGGAAAAGGAAATTTGGTTTAAAAAAATGGTTTGCTTTATTGGTCAAGAAAAAGAAAAAAAAACTAAAGGGTTTTATTTTCAAATAGTTTGTTGAAAAAAAAAATAATAATACAAAAAGTGTATTGTTTTTCGAAATAGTTAGTTTATTCGCCCGAACTACGCTGGTTTGATTCTCACCGGATGTGAGATACGTAGGCAACCCTCTTCGGGTCCAACCACCCCTTTTGCAAAAATAGCCAAAAATACCAAAATTTTAATTTTTACCCAATAAGTAGGGTGACGCCATTCTTGTTGAACAATAAGCCGAATGTCCCCAATAGGGCGCCGGGCGCCGGAAGGCTGTTTTTCGCAAGGACAGCCACCTTGAGTCATTTTAAAATGGATTGCGGGCACAACCCTAAAATTTCCCTTTTGGAAGTGCTGAAGGGCCGTATTTGCAAAGCCGAGTCTTTGTTCTCTTAGAATAAATATTTTTGAAAATAGCCATTTTTTCTTTCAAAATAAGTCATCACATGACCAGTTTTCTTTAAAAAGCTTACAGTTGATATTGAAACCATCTCAGTCTTGCGCAGGCCTGTGGCGATGCCGAGTGATACCTCACGGGCCCCAAAATGTGAAGCTTTGATGTACTCTTGATCTAGTTTTTTATCATCGAGTCTGTATTTTGTTATTTTGAGTCTGCTTTTGTAGTTTCCCTTCAAGAAAAAAAATTTTAAAATCCCAAAAAAAAAAATATTGCATTCAATTTGCAAGAAATACGCTTGGTCTAATTCATGAGGGGTCATGATACATAGGCAATCTCCATAGGATTCGACCCTAACCAAAAGAAAAGAAAAAAAAGAAAAAAAAGAGGAAAAACCACAAAAAGGCAAAGCGAAAAAACAAGAAAAAAGGCAAAAGAAAAATCAAGAAAGAGAGAGAATAGGAACAAGAGAAGACAAAGGCAAGCGTGAGAAGAAGAAAGAGTGAAAAGAAAACAAAACAACAACAACAAAGAAAGAGAAAGTTTACAATTGGAAAGAAGGAAAAATTCGGGATGACGCACGCGACCGATCAAAAGCTGTTACCAATATGTTAAATGCCCTAACGCTAACGTGATGGTTTCACCTTGTCATGTCATTCCATAAATGTGGTTGGTTTATGGTTTTAAAGTGGTAATTCTTCTTTGCAACACAAGGACAAAAGGCAATGGCGAACGACAATAGAACTGAGTTGGTTGATACCGGTGCCCAACATCAGTTGGTTGAACAGGATAATGGGTTGGTTGAGGAGGTGCGGATGTTAAGACAACACGTGATAGACATGTACCAAGCCTGGATAACTGGGAAGGCACCATCCCCGCCACCACCGATTTTTCCAGATGCTGCCCTTACCCAAGCTCCAAACACAACGCCAAATGATCCTCCATATTCCCAGATACACCCGCTTATCACAATTTTCCCAACTACCCTAATAACTCCATCACTCATCTTCCAGTTATATCTCCCCAAAATTACTCTCATGTCATATCCACTACCCCAAATAATGAATAGCCACTCAAAGATCACAATGCCCAATATCACACCTCAGAGGTTGCCCGCAAGGTCCTCGATTCATACAAGAAAAGCTCCTAGGATGAGCAGCTTCATGCTAGAAATGAAAGGGTTACGGGAAGAGAAGAGCGAGATGGGGTACCTAGGAAGTTGAAAATCATAGAACATTCCTTAAGGGACAAGCGAAGAATAGAAGGCCAGGGTAGCATGACTTGCAAAGAACTGATTGTGTCCCGTGACATCCGCCTGCCCGCAGGGTTCAAGGTACCAAAATTTAACCTGTATGATGGGTGTGGAGATCCTGTAGCCCATTTGTGGGTTTATTACAGTGAAATGAAAAGTGTTGGAGAGAAATATGACTTGTTGATGGCATACTTCAGTAAGAGCTTGACTGGGGCAGCTTTAGAATGGCATAATCGTCAAAATGTCGGGAAGTGGCATACATTAGGTGACATGGCTCAAGATTTTGTGCGGCACTTTCAGAATAGTATAAACGGTGTCCCAGACCGCTCCTCCTTATCTTAGATGGAAAAGAAACCCAAAGAAAGCTTTAGGGAATTTTGGCTCAGATGGAATGAACAAGTCATTCGGGATAGCACTCCTATTGACAGAAAAGGTGTTGCTGAGTCCCACCGATGATAGGGTCCGGTAGTCGTTCTTGGTAAATGATTTCGGCATCAAAACCAACCCCATGAGCACCCCCAAACTCCACATAATCTACCTCAGCATTATCCTCCGAACAATATCCGACATCTATCCAACCACTGGTTCACTCCAAAAGGCGAGCACGAGCTTCGCAAGCTCCCCATCAGGCTCCACAAAATTTCCAAGTACCCTATAACCCACACTCAAGCCAAGGGTGTAGAAGGGAAACAACGCTGGAAAATAATTTTACACCAATAGGAGAAACCTGTGCAAGTTTGTTTGAGAGATTAAAGCATTATAACCTGATTGCACCTATTCCTCCGAATTATGTGGACAAACGTGCAAGAAGCTTTGACCCCTCTAAAAGGTCTGAATACCATTCCAATGCCCAGGGGCACGATGTCGAAAGTTGCCGGGATTTGAAAAGAGAGATAGAAAGAATGATTTAGGAAGGGATAATTGCGGTCCAGGACAGTGCCATCCAGAACATTGCACAGAATCCTTTACCCGCACATGATGGTGCACATTTTGTAGGGAAGATCCATGGCGACAGGGAGTATGAGAATCCTCTTGGAAACTCGTTGAATGAAGTCAATGATATTGAAATTGGTAAAGACCTCAGCAGTTTTGATGGGCAATCCAGAGGCTAAGATGCCGAGTTTGGTTCTTGGAAAGACACTCCATCTCTTGGAGTTTTGGTGGTTTATTTTGTTGTCATTTCTGTTGTCCGAGTTATTTCAGGGTTGTAATCCGGATATTGTCTTGTGACTCAAACCTTTTTATCCTTTCACTTTGCCTTTTTTGTCTTGTCTAGTCGTTTGTGTAGTGCTGTCTAGGTTTGTTCAAGGGTCGTAACTAGTCTAGTTTGCTTGTTTTGTTGTTTAAAACCTTTCACCGTTAGTCTAATGCAATTCTCTATTTCCTGCCATTTCTTGTCATTTTGTTTTGTCTAGTTTCCTTTTACAACACTTTTCATGCCGGTTCTAGTGCCATGACATGCGCGCATAATTCTCAGCCTGGTTTTTAAATGTCAGTTTAGTAATGAAGCAATGGAACAATGTTGAAGATGTAAGAACATTTGAGGGAATAAGAAAGGGCATGTTAAGATCACTTCAAACCCAAATTGTGAAACTGGGGGCAGATGGAACATAAAGAAATACCATTGAAATGCATCATGCCGCATCGGTTTAAAGCCAGAGGCAAATTTGCCCCGAGTTACAGGGGGCGTTCGTGGTACCGTGGTTGTTGTCCAATGGTGCTGGGTAATTGACAAATACAGAAGGCAAATATGTGAATCAATCAAAAGGCATTTTGTTCTTCCATCCAAACACTTTATACTTCGCTACCCCTTTGAGCCTCAGTTATTTTCTTTCATACCCCTCTTTCGGAATTAATAATAAAACTTGTAAGCCCGAGCGGGGAAAATCAGCGGAGAAACAAGAGGAAAATAGTGAAAAAGAAAAGAAAAAAGAGAAACTAAAAGAAAAGAAAAGAGAAAAGAAAAAGGAAATAAAATAAAAGAAAAAAGAAGATAAAAAAAGAGAAAAAAAGAGAAAAGAAAAGAAAAGAGAAGGAAAAGAAAAGAAATGAAAAGAAAGGAAAGGAAAAGTGAAAAAAAAGGATCACAACAACGTAATTTCTATGGCCTGAACTACGTTTGATTTGATCCCGAAAGAGTACGTAGGCAGCCTCTCTCTGAGGTTCAGTCACACCGAAATAAAAGTCCCAAAAGTCTCCCAAAAGGAAACTGGGGTAGAAGTTATGGATGTTGGGAGAAATCTGATTCCGAAAGTTGAAATTTTGAACCCATGATGAAATTGTTTTAAACCTTTAATACCCTTTATTTCTATCCCCCATCCAAAGGCCTACATTACGGTCCAAAGAATGACCTTCCGATCAGTCTTCAAGAAATGCAGATTCGAGCGAGTAGAGGTGAATCATATCAGGGGCAACGTTCCGGTACAAGAAGAAAAATGATAAACTGAGAGAGTCTTATTGGTGAAAACCCTCACGGGTACCCCAAGGCAATAAAAGCTGAGAGAAATAAAAAATGAGAGAGTCTTATTGGTGAAAACCTTCACGGGCACCATAAGGCGACGGTGAGACGAGAGAAAATTAAAATGAGAGAGGCTTGATGGTGAAAACCCTTCAGGCACTACAAGTCAAATAAGGATTGTGAATCAGATCGGGCAAGTGGAGCGTTGAAGCCCATGTTTCCGAACAAAAGGTACAATGAGAGATGAACATTAGATTTGCAAAACAGAATAGGCCGCAGGTGCATGTCAAGGTCATTAGAGTCGGTATCCACATCCGATAGGTTTATAATTTATAGTTTTCTTGTTAGGAACCATCTCTTTCATTGTCCTCCTACTATATTCCTCTTGTCCTATTTACTTCCTCCTCTTGAGTCTGTCTGGTCATAACAAGTTAGAAATGACTTCAAAATTTCCCACCAGCTTTCCAATTGCACAAAACGGGATCTGGTTAGCACATCAAATTGTCATAAGTCAGGAAAGAACAGCAGGCACACTGAGTTGGCAACAATCAACATGCTTTGGGATTTTTGTAAAATGCAAAGGCTTGGTATATACCAATGCATGAACAATGCAACAGATGAAGGGTTAGTTTGAACAGATCAAAGGTAATTCCAGTGATAGGCTTGACAAAGGGTGGTAAACAAGTCATGAGCAAGACTTTCCAAGAAGAAGTCAAAGTTATCATAGCCAATAGGGGAGCTGTAGACCTCAAGGACTGGCCCAAAGGCTTCATTCAAGAAAGAGCAACATACATATTGAGTGGGTGGCAACTGAGATGCTTTGGGACTCATGTGAAATACAAGGGTTTTGTACGTATCAATGTATGAACAATGCAACAAGATGGAAGGGGTTTGGTGAATAGATCAAAGATATTGGTTGTGGTAGGATTGACAAAAGGGTGGTAGACCAGTGACAAGCAAAACATAAATCAAAGATGATAGACCCCAAGGCCAGGGCCGGTGGTTTAGATCAAGAAAGAGTAACATGCACACTGAAGATGGTAACAATCAACATGCTTTAGGGACCATGTGAACAACAGACAGAGGGTATTGGGTTTGGACGAAAAGAGGTATTTTCTAGGAAGTGGTTAGTCCAATAAACAAGCAAGATCTTAGAAGGGAATCAGTTATCATGACGAGTGAAGGAGCAATAAAGTTGGGGAGATGCCAATCCATGCAATACAACAAATAGAGGATATCGGGTCCGAATGGAGGAGGCATTTTATGTGATGAAGATGATAGAGAAAGGGGTCTAGTCCGGAAACAAGCAAGGTCTTCAAGTGGACATCAATCTTCTTGGGAAGCAAAGGGTAGCTGCCTTAAAAGTTCAAGACCACAAACCAACCACCCCATTTTAAATTCACAAGTTTTCTTTGTTTGAAACAGGAACAAAAGCAGTGCAAGAAAGTCGGTGCAATAATAGGAAGGAAATGAAAGGAAGAAAAGGAAGAAGAGGAAAGCCGACAAAAGGGAAGTTTCTCAAATCTTTGCCCTTGCCTATCTTGCTAGTATGCATAAAATGCTGCCATTGCTTTTCACATTTTTAGTCTGATGAAAGATAATAACAGAAAACCTAGTCCGATGAACTTTCTCCTAGGATCAAATTCTTATTCTGATGAAACTTTCTCCTAAGATAACAAGATAACAAAAAAAACCTAGTCTGATGAACCTTCTCCTAGGGTCTGCATCTTAGTCTGATGAATCTTTCTCCTAAGATAACAGAAAACCTAGTCTGATGAATTTTCTCCTAGGATAAAAAGTCTTAGCCAAATAGTTGTACTCACAGGGGACGTACATGCTAATAAAGTCTTTAGTTTTGCTCTCACCATCGTATCAATAGCTTCGGTAACAACTCACAAGTCTGCCCAGCCACCAAACTGGGGCAGAAAATTTTCTTTGTTTGTCTATTTTGTTGAAGTCAGGCGCCCACCTGGAGAACAAAGGAATACATTTCAATCTTCAGCAGTCAGGCGCCTACCTAGAGAACAAGGGAAGTGCAATTCAAATTTTAGCTTTTAATTTTTAACATTTGATAACATGCTGTACCCAGTTACCAAACTGGGGCAGAAAATTTTCTATGTTTTTTTATTTTGTTGCAGTCAGGCGCCCACCTAGAGAACAAGGGAATACATTTTAGCTTAGCAGTCAGGAGCCCACCTAGAGAACAAGGGAATACATTTCAATCTTCAGCAGTCAGGCACCCACCTGGAGAACAAGGGAAGTGCAATTCAAATTTTAGCTTTTAATTTTTAACATTTGATAACATGCTGTACCCAGTTACCACACTGGGGCAGAAAATTTTCTATGTTTGTTTATTTTGTTGCAGTCAGGCGCCCACCTGGAGAACAAGGGAATACATTTCAAGCTTAGCAGTCAGGAGCCCACCCGGAGAACAAGGGAATACTTTTCAATCTTCAGCAGTCAGGCACCCACCTGGAGAACAAGGGAAGTGTAATTCAAATTTTAGCTTTAAATTTTTAACATTTGATAACATGTTGTGCCCAGTTACCAAACTGGGGCAGAGAATTTTCTATGTTTGTTTATTTTTGTTGCAGTCAGGTGCCCACCTGGAGAACAAGGGAATACATTTAAAGTTCAGCAATCAGGCGCCCACCTGGAGAACAAGGGAATACATTTCAAGTTTCAGCAGTCAGGCGCCCACCTGGAGGACAAGGGAAGTACAATTCAATTTTAGCTTTCAATTTTAAATATTTGATAACATGCTGTACCTAGCCACCAAACTGGGGCATAAAATTTTCTTTGTTTGTCTATTTTGTTGCAGTCAGGAGCCCACCTGGAGAACAAGGGAATACTTTTCAAGATCAGCAATCAGGAGCCCACCTGGAGAACAAGGGAATATTTTTCAAGTTCAGCAATCAAGAGCACACCTGGAGAACAAGGGAATACTTTTCAAGTTTAGCAATCAGGAGCCCACCTGGAGAACAATGGAATACATTTCAAGTTTAGCAGTCAGGCGCCCACCTGGACAACAAGGGAAGTATAATTCAAATTTTAGTTTTCAATTTTTAATATTTGATAACATGCTGTACTTAGCCACCAAACTGGGGCAGAAAATTTTCTTTGTTTATCTATTTTTTGCAGTGAGGAGCCCACCTGGAGAACAAGGGAATACTTTTCAAGTTCAGCAATCAGGAGCCTACCTGGAGAACATGGGAATACTTTTCAAGTTTCAGGAGCCAGGCGCCCACCTGGAGAGCAAGGGAAGTACAATTCAATTTTAGCTTTTAACTTTTAATATTTGATAACATGCTGTACCCAACCACCAAACTGTGGCAGAAAAATTTTCTTTGTTTGTTTATTTTGTTGCAGTCAGGAGCCCACATGGAGAACAAGGGAATACTTTTCAAGTTCATCAATCAGGAGCCCACCCAGAGAACCAGGGAATACTTTTCAATCTTCAGCAGTCAGGCGCCCACCTGGAGAACAAGGGAAGTACAATTCAAATTTTAGCTTTTAATTTTTGATATTGGATAACATGATGTGCCCAGTCACCAATCTGTTGCAGAAAATTTTCTTTGTTTGTTTATTTTGTTGCAGTCAGGAGCCCGCCTGGAGAACAATGGAATACTTTTCAAGCATTGCAGTCAGGATCCCACCTGGAGAACAAGGGAATACTTTTCAAGCGTCAGCAATCAGGAGCCCGCCTGAAGAATAGAGGCACATATTTCAAACTTTAGCAGTCAAGCATCACTTGGAGGAATGGCAGAACATCGTCAATCACAATTTAAGGCAACAACGCAAGAATTCCAGCGGAAGAATACAACTTCAAGGCAACACAAGAGCAAGTTTGAAGAAATAGATAGGACCATTTTGTAATCCATAGATCATAGCTTAGGCTAGCTTCTCTTATTTTGACACGGTGTAACAAGGAGGTCAGCGAGCAGTAGCAGCAGCAACAGCAGTGAAATCACAGCTCCCGGTAGTCCCAGCTACCAAACCTTCCCGAACTATATTGACCTGATTCCTATTAAGCCCAGGATATGTAGGCAACCTCTGAAGCAGGGTGCGATCAACTCTTTCAAAAATGCTTCACACGGAATATTCAAACGGGCAAAAATCGCTCGTATTTTCTCACTTATCTTTGCACGAAAACTCTTCATGTTTCCGAACAAAGAGGGGCAGCTGTGAGCACGTGATTTTTGCCCTATGCATGAATTATTTCCAAAAATTCAAACAAAATAATTTCTTTCATTATTTTATAATTTTGTGTTGCTTTCTATTAATTGTTGCATTTTATTTGTGCATTTTAATGCATATGAAAATATAAAAATTACACTTGACATTTGCATTTAGGATTTAATTTTATATTTTAGGATCAATTTGTGTTTAAGTGGTTTTAGAACAAAATATGAAGAAAATAACAAAAATAGTCTACTTTTGCATCTTTAATTGTTAATTGTGGAATTTGTCACGAAATGGATTTTAAATAATTTTAAGAATTAATTATCTTAACTTTGAAAATATATTAGGTCTTTACTTTAATTTTTTGCATTTTTATAAAATCAGAAAAATACAAAAATACCAAAATGAAAAACAAAAATAAATAAAAGAGAAGGAGAAAGCAATTGAAATAGGTGGTCTTAATAATAAACTAAATTTGGGCCATTTAATTTAATTACCCAGACCAAAAATCATCCCTGACCCAAACCCAAGCCAAACCCGGTCCAAACCCCATTTCCGTCAAACGATCCCGTTTCCCCCCTAATTGTTCTGGACCGTGGATTCCTTTTAATCTAACCGTCTAGATTTGCTTTTTCATTTTTAATAAAACTGTCTGAAATATCACAAACCCTAAAAAACATATATCCCCTTCCTCGTTACACTTCCCCTGTAATGCCACCGTGCCCACCACATCTCCGCCGCCCTCCGAAAATCGCCGCCACCGGTTGCAACCTCCAATGACGGCCAAACAATTCACCATATGTTCCTCTCATCCTCCTCAACATAGATCCGGTGCCCTTTTCCTCCAAATCCCAATCAATCGCCCCAAATGTTCCAAACCCTTGACGCTGCCGCCACCGTGCACGGCGGCGCCTACCACAAAACTTAACCAAAAATACACCATAAACTCTCCTCCATCTCCTCATTCCGAATATCCCAATAGTTTTCCTCGAATCACACCCCACCTTCTCGCATATTCGTTTGAAGTTCAGACCCAAATCGCTACTTTGTCCAAACCGGTCCAAATTTACACCACACAATCCCCTAACCTCCTTCTTCCTAAATCCGTGACTATTTTCTCTCGAATCTCACCTGACTACATCAAATTTCGAATCTAGGGTTCATGCGGTTCTAGGCTGTTTTGAGAATTTTCAAGTCGAGTGAATTCTAGTTAATATTATAGGTCTATTTTTAACGAAATAGACGTATAATATTAACCGGAAGTCAATTTCGAATGGTTTTCTTATGAAGTCCGAATTTCAGTAAGTCTTCTTCTCATTTTTTTAGTTTTCTTTTATTTTGATGCGTGCTTTATCTATTTAATTAAGTGTAGTTCTAATTTTCGAATAATTCTAATTCTTAGTTTAATTTCAATATAATTCTGTCTGTTATTGTTAGCTAAATGTTTAGGTTAATTCTTAGGCTAATTTCCATTTCTGTACGATTCTGAGTTGATTTTCGTTCTATTTAGTTTAAATGTTCAACTGTTAGTTTAATTGTTAAGTATTAGTTTAATTCCGATTAGTTCAAATTATTAGTTTAGTTTAATTTTCTTACGGTTTGCCTTGATTCGGTTGGTTTTAGCAATTCTGATAAGTAGTGTAGTGCACATGAGTATTTAGCTTTGCAATTTGATCTTTGTTTCCTGTTAGATTTTAGTTTCAAATCTGTTTAAGTATTGTTTGAGTTTGCTTGAGTATTCGGTCTAGTTTTGATTGTTCTTCAGATTCAGTGTTCATTAATGTTGAGTTCAATTTCAATTAATTAGCCTTAGTTAGTTTAAGTTAGTTTAGGTGATTGATTATAGCTGCTAGAGTTTAATTAGTGTTAGTAATTTCAGGGGATTTTTAGGGGTAGTTTGGGCATTGGAAATGGCTCAGTTTGTTAAGACATGATAATTTTAGAACTCAAGTAAGGGTATTATAGGTATTTGAAATGGCATAGGAATATGATAGATGAAGGTAGAACCTTCCAGGACATTCCAAATGGGGCTTTAGTGTAACTTTCAATAATTTTGGTGGTAGTTACTTGGGTAACAAGTTAAGAACTAGAGGATTAAACTGAATAAAAAAGAAGGACCAATAGGGTAAATAGGGGTTTTCAGGGTTGCCCTCTTGGTGCCTATAAAAGGGCATCATTGATGCCTTGAAACAGAAGTTTGGGAACCCCAAAATTTCCCCCCAAAAAGCCCACTCTACAAATCTGAGCAGAATTTCAATTTCAAAGATAGATTTGAGTTATGATAGTTCAAAATCTCTTTTAGATTTGAAATTCTGCAAAAAATCCAAAAAAATAAACATAAAAACAACAGAAAAACCAAAACAAAAACTACTGTTCCATTGGAGAATTTCAGTTTAAGTTCAAGTTTGGGGTATTTGATTTTATCTTTTGGTTCAATATTTGTGGCTGAGGTTTAGAGGCCTTCTGAAGTGTAATTCGAGTCAATTTTGTGTTTGGTTGAGTTTCCTGGCTGATTTCGGCCGTTCAAAGCCTATTCTGGCTGGAAGTTTCAGTTCAAAATCACTGGCACTTGTTGAATACTGCTGTTAAGCTACTGTGTACCGATGCTGACCTCCAACATCTTATTTTGATCTATATTCTAGGTACCCAACTATTGCTTTGGCAATTATAAGCTGAAAATATGAAGCATGAGTATATGTGAAGAGTTGAAGCTTAAATCCTGATCTGGCTATTTTCCTGAGTTGTGTACTTAACATTTCATTCACTGATTTTGTGTAATTCTCTGCTGGTTTTTGTATGATTAAATTGGCTTTGGATTGTATAAGTAAATTCCCACATTTGGCATCCAATATTCGAATTTTGTAGTAAAACTAGGCTATGTCGGAAAACATCAAACTGATGAGATAATAGGCTTATACTCGTTCATTTGATTATTGTGTTTGTGTTTGTACTTTGAAACAATTGATTGGGACTGCTGTTCAAATAATTGCCATCTATATTAACTAGACCAAGTAGACTTTATTCAGGAGTGTATGAATGCTACTCATGAGCATGTGAACTTGTCTAATTGGATTTAGAAGCGGCATTGTTTGAAGATTTAAAACGAATCATTGTCAACTTAAGTTAAAATTCAAATCGGCAGGTTAAACATGAAGTCATATTGATTCTTTGGGCTTAGAGTATTCAAGTCTGATTCACTTTGCAACGTATAGAAGATCATTTAAAATAGTTGAGCTTTATTCGAGATAGATCAATTGCAGTTTACGTTGATTTAGTTACTGATTGTATGCTTACCTGCTCCAAATTAAAAGTGAGAGTGGGCTTCTGAATTTGCCCCGGGCCCAGGCAGTCCCACCCTTTTCAAATGAGATATGAATTACTTTGAAATACCTGTCGAATATGTCTTATTCTATTCATTCGGTTACTGGGCCTATTTGTGGGAAATTGACTTACGGACTTTTAGACATTTCAAGCATGTTAATTGATTAGGATTTTTCTTTTATTGACAAAGACAAAACCCAATAGAAAATCATAGCCGCTTTAGGATTGACCTTTAAATAAAAATGATGAGACGAGCCTCGCCAAATAAAAATGCAAATCGCAAGGCCCTCATTCAATGCTTAACTAAAAATACTTAGACTTTGGGATAGGCCGTTTAGCAAATTTCACGGCCTTCCCCAAAGATAATAATGCGTTAGTCACTTTAGGTGCGTGTTAATAATCTTACCTTCTTAAATATGGGTGCACATTTATATGACCCAAATCCAAATCTCAACGAAGTCGAAATATGTCAAAATTGCGGGTGCATTTATGTGATGCGATTCCAGACATGTTTTCACGATGTTGCAATTCTCTTAAAATAATAATAATAAAAGCAGTTCAAAGCTAAAGACATAGGTTCATCATGTAATAAAATTATATAAATAAGCTAATCACGACAGTTGAGCAACCGTGCTAGAACCACAGAACTCGGGAATTCCTAACACCTTCTCCCGGGTTAACAGAATTTCTTACTCGGATTTTTGGTTCGCGGACTGTTAATAGAGTCATAATTTCCTCGGTTCAAGATTCAATCGGTGACTTAGGACACCATTAATCTCCCAAGTGGCGACTCTGAATCTTAATAACAAATCCCGTTCCGATTGTCCTTTGATTGGAAAAACGCCTTTACGCCCCTGCGGGTGTAGTAAAAAAAGAGGTGTGATAGGTGTCACCTGAGTATCATGCTTGGTATAGAAAAGAAATTGCATTTGGGAGGCCTGCCAAAAGACCCCACCTCTAGGACTTTGTCGAATCGTCAGAGGAACAGTGGGACTGGTTGTCTAAAAAACCACAAGTACATGGCTACAATAGGCAAAGTGGAGAAGCAGGTCATGGATATACAATTTGAGAAAGATTTGTAGTCTGCCGCGGTTGTAGGTGAAAAGAAGAAATTAGCCGAAGAAAATGAGGCCCTTCGAGCCCAAATTCAGAAAATGAAAATAGCGGCGGAAAATCCTGTCCGAAGTGCCAAAGATGCAAAACTCATAGATAATTTGAGATAGAAGGTAATGGCTACAATTTTGATTTAAACAATGAAGAAAAGGAACTAGACAGGGCTCGAAAATAGTTGGCTGAAAATGCGACCGAACGAGCACGTCTCGTTAAGCAGTTAAAAGAAGAGTTTGAGAGTGAGGTGGCAGGATTAATGAAAAAGATCATCATCGCGGAGAATAAGAAAATCAACCAGGCAAAATATTTAAAGGTTGAAAGAGAACAGTGTTATATGGCAATGTCACAATTAGAAATGGATTTGCAACAACTTCAAGAGCGGAATCATGTAGCCGAACAAACTTTGGGAGCCAGAATTGAGCATATTGGATGTTTATTACAAGAGAAAGGTGTCATATGAGAGAGAATAAGAAGAATCGCTCATTACATCGTAATAAAATGCAGCAGCTATGAGGATATGCCTAGATCTATGTTCTTCGCCACCGTGATGCTTTTTGTTCACCGGGTAATGGAAGATCTCCACCACCTCCAAGGGGATTTAGCTAGTCGACAAGTGGCAAGGCCGAATAATTCCTTGCGGGTCCCAGGGGCAATTGAAGCACTAATGTATTCCTAATATCTTGAGTCTGTATTTCCTTTCCATTAGAGTCTATCAGTTATGGGAGTCTGTATTTCTTTTCCATTAGAGTTTGTCAGTTTGTCTTGGAGTCTGCATATTCTTTTTATGTGGGTTAGTTGTTCTTCGAATCTGTAGTTCGTCTTTCATCAGAGTCTGTTAGTTCTTGTTTAAGTCTATTGGTTGTCGAATTTTCGTAATCAAAAGTTGTTTTGTTATGAAAAATTGAAAATTCCAAAAAATGTTTAGTTGGTTATTTACCTTTTATCCGCAAGAACTACGCTTGGTCTGATTCATGCGAGGTCATGATACATATGCAATCTACATAGGATTCGACCGTGACCGAATAAAAGAAAAATAAACAAAGAGGGGAAAAATAAGAGAGAAAAGCAAAGGGAAAGAAGGAAAGGCAAGAAACCAACAATGGAAAAACAAGAGGGAAGCGTGAGAGAATTAATCAAAGAAAAGGCATGGAACATAAAGAAGAAGGAAAGCCGGGATGATGCATGCAACCAAGCAAAGGCATAGTAGAAATGGTTGACTGCTTAGGTGCATTTATTCCCAAAATGTGCGGCTTCCTATCTATTAATGCTCTAATCGCTAACAAAGTTGTTGTTGATGATGAGTCCAGGCAGGTGGTTAGTTGACTGGCATTCTAGCAACCCATTCCTACAACACCTGGTCTAAGAACAAAGCAAACATGGTCAACCAGGAGTTAGAGGCAAGCATCGTCTACCCGTCAAGGGATGTTAGTGCAATGAAGGAGGAAATGCACAAGTTGAAGCAGCAAATGGCCGAGATGTACCAGGCCTGGTCAAAGGGACACCCACCACCAGCTTACCCTGCTAACCCTGCTTACATCCCACCGTTAGCTCAGCCTCAGGATCCTCCCACAGTGAACTCATCTCCAGCCTTTCCTACTTACCAACAGTACTACGGAACCACTTCCCAAACACCAACACCTCCACCACCCAAACAAATCTCATGCCCTCCACCACCAGTCACCTCTGTGTTTGTGGCTCCTCCACTTGCCGCATTACACAGATCCTCTAGCAAACCTTTATTCCAAAACCCATAATAACCAATATTACCCACCCGAACCCACCTTCAAACCACCAGAACCATGTTCTTACACTCCCCGCTCGGATCTCTCAGCTGAAACAGAGAAGCCTCCTAAGAACCCTGAGCAGGAAGAGATGATTCGGAAAGTCAAGAGCTTGGAGAAATCATTCAGAAATATGTAGGGTCTCGGTGGTCAAGTAAGTGTGGCATATAAGGATTTGTGCTTGTTCCCCGATGCCCAGTTACCAGGGGGATTCAAGTTACCCAAGTTTGATTTATATGACAGACATGGTGATCCGATGGCACATCTAAGGGGGTTCTGCAGCAAAATTAGAGGGGCTGGGGGAAGAGGCGAGTTATTAATGGCATACTTCAGTCAAAGCCTAAGTGGTGTAGCTTTGGAATGGTACACTCGATAGGATCATGCTCGATGGTACACTTGGGACGATTTGGCTCAAGCATTTGCATGTCACATTCAGTATAACCTCAAAATTGTCCCAGACCGTCTGTCACTGAATAAAATTGAGAAAAAGCATAGGGAAAGCTTCAGAGTATACGGTTTACATTGGAGAGAGCAGGCGACAAGGGTCGATTCTCCAATGAAAGAAAGCGAGATGGTTGATTACTTCTTGCAAGCTTTGGAACCCACCTAATATGGTCACTTAGTGTCACCAGTGGGAAAATCTTTCAACGAAGTAGTAAAAATGGGAAGTATGGTGGAGGAGGGGCTTAAATCCAACAATATCATGAGCTATTCGGCAATCAAGGCAACTACCCAGGATATCCAAAGTGGCACCGGAGGAGTATTGGGAAAAAAGAAGAAAGAAGATGTTGCACTAGTTGAATCAAGAGCTTGGTCCAGAGGCCCATCACCATATTACAACCAACCTCGACCCCATCCCCAAACCTACCCACACACTCCATATAGCCCACCACAGCACTATTACCCACCTCCCGATCCCCACGTCTCTGTCCACCATGCCCAAACATACCCCCAACCTCCTACCCATGCGCAATGGCGTGCACCCACCCCACAAAATACTTACCTACCTCCCTAAAGCACCTACCTACCTCCAAGATCTTACAAGAATCCCCCTGGAGCAGGTTTTGGGGCCAGTCAAACCTTAAAGCAAGAAAGGATATAGAAACAAAAAACTTTCACCACTTTGGGAGAGTCATACACCAGTTTATTCCATAAGCTAAGGCAGTTGGGATTGGTGAGTCCAATTGAAGCTGAGTTAACAAACCCCCTTCCAAGAAATCTTGATCATTCATTGAGTTGTGAGTATTGTTGGGGGGCACCAAGGCACGACACGGAGAGGTGTTGGAAATTAAAAACGGCTATACAGGAGCTCATTGATACCCGTTGAATTGAGGTACAAGCCCTGGAGATGCCTAACATCAATTAGAATCCATTGCTAACCTATCACGAGGCCTATATGATTGAGTTAGTATAAAAGGGAGGGCATAAGAGGCCTTCACAAACCGTAATGATGATCAGGGCTAGTAAGGACAAGCTGAATGAGAAACCAACTAGTGGGAGGACATTGATCAAGGTAGAAGAGACAGTTAATGAACCAGTTGTGGTGGTACAGAAGGAGTCTTTGAGTAGTGTTGCAATAAAACAAGAACCAGTTGTGGTGTTAAAGAAGGAACCTTTTAGCAGTATTGTAGTAAAACAAGAACCAGTTGTGGTGGTGAAGGAGCCTTTGAGCAGTGTTGCAGTAAAACAAGAGCCAGCTAAAGTGGTGGTGCTGGGGGCAGTTACCAAGCCCGTTGTGATCGTGAAAGGTGCTCGCATAGAGCTGGTTATTATCAATCAAGTGACTTAGTTACCAGTAATCAGTGAAAAGGCCGTTCCAAGGAATTACAGCCAAGTGACAGTAATGTATAAGGGGAAGGAAGTTAAAGAAGAAGATTGTGAAACTCATGGGCTTACTCGCTCAGGATTATGTTTTGCCCCGGAAGAGTTGAGAAAAGCCAAAACTGCCAAAGATAATCTATTACCAGTAAAGAAAACCGTAACTGATAAAGAAGTAGAAGAATTCTTGAAGAAGATGAAGGCGCAAGATTACTCCATTGTGGAATAGCTGAGAAAGACCCCGACATAGATCTCATTGCTATCATTATTGATCCACTCGGACGAGCACTGTCAGGCATTGATGAAAATTTTGAATGAACCCATGTTCCTGATAAGATCTCTATGAACCATCTAGAGAAAATCGCAAACAAGATTTTCGAGGTCAATAGGGTTACATTTTCTGGTGATGAGCTGCCTTTGGAAGGCACTGAGCATAATAGAGCACTCTACCTCACGGTGAAATGTGAAGACTCTGTGGTCACCCGGGTGCTGATTGACAATGGGTCCAGTGCAAACATCTGCCCTCTCTCCACCCTGGATAAATTAAAGGTGGACAATGAGAGAATCCACAAGAATAGCATTTGCGTGCAAGGATTTGATGGAGGAGGGAAGGAATCAGTTTGGGATATAGTGTTGGAACTGACAATAGGACCGGTCGAATTTACTATGGAGTTCTAGGTGCTCGACGTGGCCGTTTCTTATAATCTCTTGTTAGGCCGACCCTGGATCCATGTAGCAAAAGCGGTGCCAACTACCCTGCACCAGATGGTCAAATTCGAGTGGGACAGACAAGAAATTGTGGTGCATGTGGAAGATAGTTCGTGTGCTTTGGGTAATGCCATTGTGCCTTTCATAGAAGCTGAGGACGACAAAGGTCCATAGGTTTATCAAGTCTTGGATACGGTATCAGTTAAAAAGATCCCAGAAGAAGAGTGTATTTCTGTGACAAAGGTAGCTGCTACATCCTTCATGGTGGCTTCAGAAATGCTGAAGAACGAATTCGTACGTGGAAAAGGCTTGGGTGCTTCTTTGCAAGGCATCATACATCCAGTATCTTTTCCTGGAAGCCTGTATACTTTTGGTTTAGACTTCAAGCCTACTGCTGCGGACATAAGGCGAGCTAGAAAGATGAAAAAGAAAGCATGGAACCTTCCAAAACCTATTCTCTGCCTTTCCCATTCCTTTGTCAGGCCTGGTACTAAGAAGCGCCTAACAACAACAATGCCCAATTTCGTGGTTGAACCCGACAAGGAGCTGATCGAGAGGTTTGAAAAGCTGTTTGATGAGATGAATGTCTAGGAGGCAGGAGAAGGTCCGAGCAAGGCAGATGTACAGTTTGTGGGGCCCCATGCAAAGCTTAATAATTGGGGAGCTACTCCCCTTCCTACCCGGAGGGAGTCTTGGTAGTTAGTTTTGATTTCCTTTTAGTTTAATCTGGATTATTTCAAAGGTTGTAATTCGGATGCTATGTTCCATCCGTTTGGACGTGTTAAACCTTGTTATCTTAAAGTTCAATGAAATGCAATGTCCTTTCTTTTTCATTCCTGATAGTTTTTATTTTTGTTTTTCTTTTCCTTCTTGTACAGTCCTTTTTATGCTGGTTTCACTGATGTGTCATGCATAAGGAGTCTTCAGCCCAATCTTAAATGCCAATCTAACACTGAAATAATAATACAAGAAATTTTGTGTAATGATGAAGTAGAATATGAGGATGAGGATGCCTTTGAGCAAATCAGTAAAGAAATAAGCCTTTTTGAAGAAAAACCTAAACCTAACCTGAATGACATAAAAGCAATCAACTTAGGGGATCAGGATAATGTACGGGAAGTGTTCATTTGGAACCACAGCTCAGAGAAGAGATAATTAAAGCATTTCTTGAGTACAAAGATGTTTTTGCATGGTCATATGACGATATGGCAGGTTTAAGCACTGACTTGGTAGTTCACAAATTGCCCACCGACCCGACATTCCCTCCTGTTAAGCAGAAGCTAATGAAATTTAAAACGGATATGAGCATGAAAATCAAAGAAGAGGTCACGAAGCAGTTTGATGCAAAGGTCATCCGGGTCACGCGATATCCCACCTGGTTAGCCAACATCGTGCCTGTGGCGAAGAAGGATGGAAAGACTAGAGTGTGCGTTGACTACCATGATCTCAATAAGGCAAGTCCAAAATACAACTTTACACTGCCAAATATCCACATATTGACTGATAATTATGAAAAGCACGAGATTGGCTCTTTCGTGGATTGTTATGTGGGCTATCATCAGATTTTAATGGACGAGGAAGATGTAGAAAAGACGGCATTCATCATGCCCTGGGGAATGTATTGCTATAGGGTCAAGCCATTTGGGTTGAAGAATGCTGGGGCAACATATACGAGGGCAATGACCACCATGTTTCAAGACATGATACATCGGGAAGTTGAGTTCTATGTAGATGACGTGATCATAAAGTCGAGGAAGCAGTGTGACCATGTCAAGGACCTAAGGAAGTTTTTTCAAAGGCTCTGCAGGTACAACCTCAAGCTTAATCCAGCAAAATGTGCATTTGGTGTCCCGTCTAGGAAGCTGTTGGGATTCGTAGCAAGTCGACGTGGTATTGAGTTGGACCCGTCCAAGATTAAAACCATTCAAGAGCTACCGCCGCCAAGGAACAAAACAGAGGTGATGAGTTTGCTTAGAAGGTTAAATTATATCAGTAGGTTCATTGCCCAGCTCACAACGACTTGTGAGCCCATCTTTAAGCTGCTAAAGAAGGATGCTGCGGTCAGATGGACTGATGAATGTCAGGCAGCATTTGACAAGATTAAGGAGTACCTGGCGAATCCACCTGTGTTGGTCCCGCCTGAGCCGGGAAGACCCTTGATTCTTTATTTGACAGTTTTGGTCAATTCTTTTTGCTGTGTATTGGGGCAACATGACATCACAGGAAAGAAAAAGTAGGCAATTTATTACCTCAGCAAGAAGTTCACATATTACGAGGTGAAGTACACTCAACTGGAGAAGATGTGTTGTGCCTTAACTTGGGTAGCGCATAAGGTAAAACATTATTTATCATCCTATACCACCTACCTCATCTCTCGGTTGGACCCGTTGAAGTATAATTTTTAGAAGCCCATGCCCACATGGAGGCTCGCAAAGTGGTAGATCTTGCTCACGGAATATGACATTGTCTATGTGACCCGGACTGCAATGAAAGCACAGGCGTTGGCTGACTATTTGGACAAGAATTCAGTTGATGAAGAATATGAACATTTGAAGAAATATTTCCCTGATGTAGAGGTAATGTGTGTAGATGAATTGGAACAAGTCGAGAGGCCAGGATGGAAGCTTTTCTTTGATGGGGCTGCCAATACGAAAGGCGTCGGGATAGGAGCAATACTTATTTCTGACACAGGGCAACACTCCACTGTTACAGCTTAACTTCCTTTTTATGGCACTAATAACATGGCTGAATATGAGGCATGTATCTTGGGTTTGAGGTTGGCTATAGACATGGGTGTCCAGGAAATCTTGGTCATGGGTGACTCGGATCTTCTGGTGCACCAGATTCAGGGGAATGGGAAACACGAGATTTGAAGCTCGTACCGTACAGACAATTCTTGCATGATCATTGTCAATGGTTTTAATAAATAGACTTCAGGCATATTCCAAGGATTCATAATGAAGTTACTGACGCTTTTGCTACTTTGGCATCAATGTTGCATCATCTAGATAAGGCTTATGTGGACCCTTTGGAGATTCAGTTCCATGATATGAAAGAATGCCTCAGGATAGGAGTGTATCCAGTATAGGCCACATGGGATCAAAAGAGAGCGATTCGATGCTTGGCAAGCAGATTTTTTTTCAGTGAAGGAGTGTTGTACAAAAGAACTCCAGATGTTGGTTTGTTGAGATGCATAGATGCAAAACAGGCCACAATCATCATGACCGAGGTACACACGGGAGTTTGTGGACCACATATGAGTGGATATGTATTGGCAAAGAAGATTCTCCGGGCAAGTTATTATTGGCTTACCATGGAACGGGATTGCATCAGTTTCGTGCGCAAGTGTCATCAGTGTCAAGTGCATAGAGATTTGATTCATTCTCTGACATTTGAATTGCATACAATGTCGGCACTATGGCCCTTTGTTGCTTGGGAATGGATGTCATTGGGTCAATCGAGCCAGCGGCGTCAAATGGACACAGGTTTATTCTGGTAGCCATTGATTATTTTACTAAATGGGTTGAGGCAAAAACTTTCAAATCTGTGACCAAAAAGGGAGTGGTTGATTTTGTACATTGAATATCATCTCCCGGTTTGGGGTCCCGAAGGTGATCATCACGGATAATGGTGCTTACCTCAACAACCATCTAATTATGGAGACATGTCAACAGTTTAAGATTATGCACCGTAATTCCACCCCATATCGCCCTAAGGCAAATGAAGCAGTCAAGGCAGCTAACAAGAACATCAAGAAGATACTTCAAAAAATGGTGGAAGGTTCCAGGCAATGGCATGAGAAGTTACCTTTCGCATTATTGCGCTATCGCACTACTGTTCACAGTTCAGTAGGGGCGACTTCTTATTCACTGGTATATGGTACTGAGGCAGTAAAAGCCGTAGAAATTGAAATCACATCCCTTCGGATTATTGCCGAGGCAGAAATTGATGATGTTGAATGGGTCAAAGCCCGCTTTGACCAACTAAGTTTGATTGATGAAAAGAGATTGACAGCAGTATATCTTGGACAATTGTACCAATAGAGAATGGCGAGAGCATATAACAAGAAGGTGCATTGGCGGAAGTTTGAAGCAGGGCAGTTGGTCTTGAGACATATCTTACATTATCAGGCTGAAGCAAAAGGAAAGTGCACCCCAAACTGGAAGGGGCCGTTTGTTGTAACCAGAGTGTTGTCCAATGGTGCATTATATTTGATAGATGTGGAAGGAAAATGTGTAGAAATGGCTATCAACTCCGATGCAGTCAAGAGATACTATATATGATTCCTTTGTCTGATTGTACTTGTATGTATTTGGCATATTTTGAAGATTGAAATGACGAAGGTATTTTTTTTTGCTACCTAAACACTTTATCCTTTGCCACCCCTTTGAGCCTCAGTTATTTTCTTTCATACCTCTCTTTCGGAATTAGTGACAAAAACTCGTAAGCACGAGCGTGGAAAGTAAGTGAAGAAGCAGAGAAGGAAAATAATGAAATAGAGAGAGGAGAAAAATGAAAAAAAAGAAAAAAAAGAAAAGGGAAAAAGGAAAAGAAAAGAAAAAGAAAAGGAAAAAGAAAAGAGAAAGAAAAGAAAAAAAGAAGAGAGAAAATGGAAAAGAAGAAAATCACAACAAAGTAACTTCTATGACCTAAACTACGTTTGACTTGATTCCGAAAGGATACGTAGGCAGCCTCTCTCTGAGGTTCAAACATACCAAAATAAAAATCCAAAAGTCCCTAAGAAAGAGACTGGGGCACAGTTTGTGTTTGTTGTGAGAAATCTGTTTCCGAAAGTTGTAATGTTGAACCCATGTCGAATTATTTTGAGCCTTTGATACCCTTTCTTTCTAACCCTATCCAAAGCCTACATTACGGTCCAAAGAAAGACCTTTCGATCAGTCTTCAGGAAATGCCAAGTCGAGCAAGTAAAGAATGATTCATGTTAGGGGCAACACTCCAATTCAAGCAACAAAAATGATGAAAACGGGAGAGTCTTATTGGTAAAAACCCTCCTGGACATCACAAGGCGAAGTGAGTTGAGAGAAATTAAAAATGAGAGAGTCTTATTGGTGAAAACCCTCATAAGCACCATAAGGCGAAGTGAGTTGAGAGAAATTAAAAATGAGAGAGTCTTATTGGTGAAAACCCTCGCGGGCACATTAAGGCAAATGCGAGTTTTCAGATGAGCAAGTGAGATAGGTTTGTGGGTGAAAGCTATTCAAGACACTGCAGGATGAACAAGGTTAGGGTCTGGTTGAAGAAATCGGATTATGGAATTCTAGGGCAACAAAGCGTGGGAATTGAAAGTTGATTGGTTGGACAGATTGTGCCGGTTATTCCAAAATGCATGGCACGATCAATGGTACCAGCTGCCACTCAGATAAGTCTCTTTCCTTTTCCTTCCTTTTTTTAAATCGTCCGATTTTGGATTCTCTTTATCCTTAACTCTTAGGGTCATTGCATTTCATTCTTTTCGAGTTTTGTTCTATAAGATGTTTCAATGTCAGTCTTGTTCGAAACAAAGAAGGAGTGATGTCAAGGCTCACTACCAGTTTTGCAGTTGCAAAGCACAACAAGGCCGAAATGTACCAAAGATGTCAGGATGAAAAAAAAAGACACAAAGGATCAGCGGAAGTTTCGATAGTTTTGTTTGGAGAGGCAAAATTTCAGATAAAAAAGGGGTCGGAAATGTAAAACAACAGTATGGGATAGAACACTCGGGTCGTCAAAAATCATGGGGATTTTGAATGTCGGTCAGGAAGTTAAAGCGGTTCAAGGCAAGTTTAAGGAAGCAAGTTGAAGTAGAACTCAGCAGCGGAGGCGCATCCAGCAAGAATGCCATCAACTAACCACCATTTTTTTTCTACTAACAAAGTTTTTCTTTGATTGAAACAGGGGCTGAAATTTTGCTTGTTTTATAGGAATTTGCCATAGGGAAAGGACAAGCACCAAACAGCCACCAAACTGGGGCAGAAATTTTTTATATATTTCAAGTTTCAGAAGTCAGGAGCCCTCCTGGTGAACAGAGACATACATTTCAAGTTTTAGCAGTCAGGAGCTCGCCTGCAGAATAGAGGCATATATTTAAAATTTTAGCAATCAGAAGCCCGCCTGAAGAACTGAGGCATATATTTCAAGTTCTAGCAGTCAGGAGCCCGCCTGGAGAACAGAGGCATATATTTCAAGTTTTATCAGTCAGGAACCCGCCTGGAGAACAGAGGCATATATTTCACGTTTTAGCAGCCAGGAGCCGCGTGGAGAACATAGGCATATATTTCAAGTTTTAGCAGTCAGGAGCCCGGCTGGAGAACAGTGGCATTTATTTCAAGTTTTAGCAATCAGGAGCCCGCTGGAGAATAGAGGCATTTATTTCAAATTTTAGTAATCAGGAGCCCGCCTGAAGAACAGAGGCATTTATTTCAAATTTTAGTAATCAGGAGCCCGCCTGAAGAACAGAGGCATTTATTTCAAGTTTTAGCGATTAGGAGCCTGTCTGGAGAAAATAGACATATATTTTAAGCTTTAGCAATCAGGAGCCCGCCTGGAGAACAAAGGCATGTATTTCAAGTTTTAGCAATCAGGAGCCCGCCTGGAGAATAGAGTCATATAATTCAAGCTTTAGCAGTCTGAAGCCCGCATGGAGAACAGAGGCATATGTTTCAAGTCTTAGCAATCAAGCATCACTCGGAGAAATGGCAAAGCATCTCAGATCACAATCCAAGGCAACAACAAAAGAATTCCACCGGGAGAATAAAAATTAACAAGGCAACAAGAACAACAAGATCAAGGTTGAAGACATAGATAGGGCTTTTGTAATTCATAGGTCATAGATTAGTCTAGCTTCTTTTTATTTTTTGACACAATGTAATAAAGGGGTTCAGTAAGCAGTAGCAACAACAACAACAACAGCAAAACCACAGCTTCATGGTAGTCCCAACTACCAGACCTTCCCGAACTACACTGATCCGATTCCTATTTAGCCAAGGATATGTAGGCAACCTTAGAAGCAGGGTGCGGTCAATATTTTCAAAATGTTTAACACAGAGTATTCAAACGGGAAAAATCGCTTGTATAAGCTCACTTATCTTTGCACGAAAACTCTTCGTGTTTCTGAGCAAAGAGGGGCAGCTATGAGCACGTAATTTTTGCCCTATATGAATTATTCCCAAAGTTTCAAAATAAAATAATTGCTTCTAGTATTTACAAGTTTGTGGATTTTTGTGGCATTTTCTGTTAATTATTTGCATTTGTGTATGCATCTTAATTCATATAAAAATACAAAAAAAAAATATGTGTGTGCATTTGCATTTAGGATTTAATTTAATATTTTAGGATTAATTAATCATGTTGTTTTATACAAAATGGAAAGTCACAAAAATAGTTTATTTTACACTTTAGTTTTAAGTTTGAATTTTAGGTAGTTGGTATTTTAAGTTGGTTTAGTTAATGTTGGTAATTATGAGTTAACTAATTCAAGTTTTTAGGCTAATTTGAGTCATTTTCTTATTTTTAATTCTGAAAATTAAAAACAATAAAAAAAAGAGAAGGAAGAAAGCATTGAAAAGAGTTTGAAATAAAAGAGCAACCGGATTTGGGCCATTTTTTATAACCTGACAACCAGCCCAATTCAGTCCCCTTATCAGACCCACGCCCCAAACCCATCCAAACATGCCGCCCCAGCCCAAACACATTTTCCTAACTCGGTCCAGGATTTATGCGTCAGTGTCGTGCATGACCGTGAGTCTTAATTTTATAATTGTGTACTCCTGCTTGATCCTATGAAAATTTTGACTGAATATTGGTATTATTGGTGTTAAGATGAAGTTGAATAGGATTGGTTACAGCTGACTCTCCCTTGCCGGGATGTTTGAGTTATTGTTATTGTTCCCTTGCCGGGAAGAGTACTAAATTGATTGTTCCCTTGCCAGGAAGAGTATTAAACTAGTTGTCCCCTTGCTGGGCTCGTATTGTGTATTGTGTTGAAAGTAAAGGGAGCGGGTGGTACGCATACCACAAGTGATATTGAAATGGGAGCGGGTGGTATGCCTACCACATGATATATTGAAATGGGAGCGAGTGGTATGCCTACCACACTTGATATATTGAAATGGGAGCGAGTGGTATGCCTACCACATCTGATATATTGAAATGGGAGCTGGTGGTACGCCTACCACGAGATATTAAGAAATGGGATTGGGTTGCACGCCTGTAACGAGATGAGTTAAATATGAAAGTAGCCTTGTTTATTAATTATTGCTAGAAGTTAAACTGTAGATGTACTTACCATTATTCCTGATATTTGTTTCGAACTGTTACCCCTGACGCATGCTCCCCTCCCCAGTTTAAATTGTTATGTTCTTGTTATTTTCCGTTGTACTCGTATATATATATATGTACAGGTTTATATGGTGTCCAGTCTAGCCTCGTCACTACTTCACCGGGGTTAGGCTAGGCAGTTACCAGCACATAAGGTCGGTTGTGCTGATGCTACACTCTGTGCATTTTTGAACAGGTCCAGATTTCGAGCAGCAGCGACAACTTTAGTTTGGGAGCATACCTTTAGTCCGGAGAGATTTGAGGTAGCCTTGTAGGTCTCAGCAGGCCCGGCGTCTCCCTTCTATCCTTACATTAGACTGTTATCTCTTTGTATTTGGGATAAACAGATTTATGTTTCTTTCAAACCTTGTATTTAGTATTTCTTAGATGTTCGTGAGTGTGAGACTCCAGATCTGGGGTAGAGATTATATTGGAATTCAGTATCTTGTTTAGCTATTTAAATTTAAGACTTCCGCTTATTATTGTTGACTTTTCATTATTTAAATATTATTGTCGAAGGATTGTTAAAAGGATTGTTTATTAAAGGAAAAGTAACTAAATTTGGCTTGCCTAGCTTCTACGAGTAGGATCCATCACGACTCCCGAGGGTGGGAAATCCGGATCGTGACAAGTTGGTATCAGAGCACTAGGTTACATAGGTCTCACAACTCATGGACAAACTTGGTAAAGTCTGAGGGATCGGTACGGAGACGTCTGTATTTATCCCAGAGGCTACAGATTTAGGAAAAGTTTCACATTTGTTCTTTCTGTCGTGCAGTTATCTTTTGAAATTCTAATTGAATTTCTACTTTGTTCTCTCGCAGATGGCAAGAACACACGCTTACTCATCTACTGATCAGCAGTTCGAGCCCCAGGCAGCTCCCGCTAAGGGTAGAGGATGAGGTCGTGCAAGAGGCTGAGGTAGGGGCATAGCTCAGCCCCGAGCAGCAGCACTAGTGGCGGAGCCTCAGGTTGACATTGACGAGGATGTTCTGGCCCCAGCCACAGCAGTTCCGGTGGATCCAGCTCAGGTCCCAGAGGGGTTTATTGCCACCCCAGTTCTTCAGGATGCTTTGGTTCGGTTGGTGGGCCTAATGGAGAGTGTCACCCGAGCAGGATAGCTTCCTGTAGCACCAGCCACTTCTCAGGCTGGAGGAGGAGCCCAAACTCCTACTGCACGTACTTTGGAGTTGGCAGTTCAGCCGGGGTAGTTACTCAAATCGGCAATGGCGTGGCTATGTCCGCAGATGCTTTGTGGAGGCTGGACAGGTTCACCAAGCTCTTCACTACTACATTCAGCGGTGCTTCTTCTGAGGACCCCCTGGATTTCTTATATAGCTGCCACGAGGTTCTTCGGAACATGGGCATTGTTGAGTCCAATGGAGTTGATTTTGCTGCATTTTGCCTATCTGGATCCGCTAAGACTTGGTGGAGGGATTTCTGTTTAGCTAGACCAGCAGGGTCACCGTCTTTGACTTCGGATCAGTTTTCAGAGTTTTTCCTGGAGAAGTTTCTCCCCGTTACTCAGAGGGATGCTTATCGGAGGCAGTTTGAGCGCCTCCACCAGGGTTCTATGATGTTCACTCGGTATCAGACCAGGTTTATTGATCTAGCTCGTCATGCTCTTGTCATACTCCCCACTTAGAGGGAGAGAGAGAGGTAGAGGGAGAGGGAGAGGGAGAGGAGATTTATTGATGGTTTGATCCAGCCTATTCGTCTACAGATGGCCAGAGAGGCGGGGAGTGGTATTAGTTTTCAGGAGGTGGCCAATGTGGCCCGGAGGATCAAGATGTATTGCCACAGGGGGTGGTCATAGAGCAAACAAGAAACCCCGTCAGTCAGGCTGATTCAGTGGTGCTTCATCTAGAAGCAGGGATTCTTATGATAGGGGAATCTAGGCCCTTCCGGTCAGCCCTCTAGGTTTCTCAAGGTGCCCAGGTGATCGTGGTTTCCGTGGGCATCATTCTGATCAGCAGCAATTCAGTACACTGCCATCTCCCATTAGTGTGCTGCCACTTTACAGTTTCTAGGGACGCCCACCGAGGGCTTGTTTCACTTGTGGCGACACAAGTCATATTGCTAGGTATTGCCCTCGAGCTTTGAGCAGTTCTCAACAGCAGGGTCCCTGTCCTATGATTCAGTCACCAGATGTTCCACAGATCGCCCAGCCCTCTAGAGGCAGGGGTAGAGGTACTAGAGGTGGAGGCAGAGGTCATAGAGGTTGAGCTTAGACCTCCAGGGGCAGAGGTCAGCTAGCAGCAGATCCACCTAGGGACACAATTCAGGGTAGTGGGTGCCAGCTCAATTGTTATGCTCTTTAGCCTAGGCCCAAGGCTGAGGCTTTAGATGCAGTCATTACATGTACGGTTCTGGTTTGTGATCCAGATGCTTCAGTACTATTTGATCTAGGGTCTACGTATTCATATGTTTCATCTTACTTCACACCATGCTTGGTCATGCCTAGTGATGTTTTGGGTATTCTTGTGTATGTGTCTACACCGGTGGGTGAGTTTATCGTGGTCGACCGAGTCCATCATTCATGTATTGTAGTGATTGGGGGTCATGAAACCCACATAGACTTGTTGCTCTTAGATATGGTTGACTTTGATATCATTTTGGGTATGGACTGGTTATCACCTTATCATGCTATCTTGGACTGCCATGCCAAGACTGTGACCTTAGCGTTGCCCGATATGCCTCGTTTAGAGTGGAGGGGCACTCCAGGTTATTCTACCCGTAGGGTCATTTCGTACGTGAAGGCTCGACGTATGGTCGAGAAGTGGTGTCTAGCCTATTTGGCCTATGTTTGTGATTCCAGTGCTGAGGTTCCTCCTATAGATTCTGTGCCTATTATTCAGGTGTTTCCAGATGTTTTCCCTTTAGACCTACCGGGTATGCCACCCGACAAGGACATTAATTTCTGTATTGATTTGGCTCCGGGCACTCAGCCCATTTCTATCCCGCCATATCGTATGGCGTCGCCGGAGCTGAAGGAGTTAAAGGATCAGTTGCAGGATATGCTAGAGAAGGGTTTCATTAGGCCCAGTGTTTCACCTTGGGGCGCGCCAGTGTTATTTTTCAAAAAGAAGGATGGATCGATGAGGATGTGCATAGATTACCGGAAGTTGAACAAGGTAACGATTAAGAATAAGTATCCACTGCCGAGGATTGATGATTTGTTCGACCAGCTTCAGGGTGCCAGGGTATTTTCCAAGATTGACTTGAGATATGGCTACCATTAGTTGAGGATTAGTGCATCCGATGTCCCTAAGACAGCTTTTCGTACTCGGTATGGGCATTTTTGAGTTCTTGGTCATATCATTTGGGTTGACCAATGCCCCAGCAACATTCATGGAGTTGATGGACCGAGTGTTCAGGCCATATTTGGACATATTCGTGATAGTCTTTATTGATGATATTTTGGTGTACTCCCGTAGCTAGGAGGAACACGAGCATCACCTTAGAGTGGTTCTTCAGACTCTGAGGTATAGTCAGTTATATGCTAAGTTCTCCAAGTGTGAGTTCTGGCTGAGTTCAGTCGCATTTCTGGGTCACATTGTATCAGCAGAGGGTATTCAGGTAGACCCGAAGAAGATTGCGGCAATCAAGAGCTGGCCTAGACTAGCATCAGCTATAGAGATTCAGAGTTTCCTGGGATTGGCAGGCTACTACCGTCGGTTTGTAGAGGGGTTTTGATATATTGTATCCTCGATGACCACGTTAACCCAGAAGGGTGCCCAGTTCAGATGGTCGGACGAGTGTGAGGCGAGCTTTCAGAAGCTCAAGATAGCTCTGACTACGACACCGATGTTGGTTTTGCCCACTGGATCAAGGCCTTATACAGTCTATTGTGATGCTTGGTCTTGGTGCAGTGTTGATTCAAGATGGCAAGGTTATTGCCTATGCTTCGAGGCAGTTGAAGATTCATGAGAAGAATTATCGAGTGCATGATTTAGAGTTGGCAGCTATTGTTCACGCCTTGAAGATTTGGAGGCATTATTTGTATGGCGTGGCATGTGAGGTGTTCACTAACCACAAGAGTCTTCAGTACTTGTTCAAGCAAAAGGATTGCAGATGAGGTGGTTGGAGTTGTTGAAAGATTATGTTGTCATAATTTTATACCATCTGGGGAAGGCCAATGTGGTGGCCGATGCTTTGAGTAGGAAGTCAGCTAGTATGGGCAGTCTTGCTTATATTCCAGTTAGTCAGAGGCCGCTTGTTTTGGATGTTCAGGCCCTAGCCAATCAGTTTGTGAGACTGGATATTTCGAAGCCCAGTCGTGTGTCGGCTTGCACGGTCGCTTGTTCTTCATTATTGGAGCGTATCCATAATCGATAGTTTGGTGATCCCCATTTGTGTGTCCTCAGGGACAAGGTGCAGCGTGGAGGTGCCCAGCAAGTTACCTTAGATGCGGATGGAGTTTTGAGATTGCAGGGGCGAGTGTGCGTGCCCAATGTGGATGGACTTCGAGAGTTGATTTTAGAGGAGGCCCATAGTTCCAGGTACTCTCTTCATCCAGGCGCCGCGAAGATGTATCAGGATTTGCGACAACATTATTGGTGGCATAGAATGAAGAAGGATATCGTAGCATATGTGGCTCGATGTTTGAATTGTCAGCAGGTTTAGTACGACCATTTGAGGCCTGGTGGTGTATTTCATAGGATTGAGCTTCCCGAGTGGAAGTGGGAGCAGATTACTATAGATTTTGTTACTGGACTTCCGCTGACTCAGAAGAAGTTCGATGCGATATGGGATATTGTTGATAGGCTGACCAAGTCAGCGCATTTCATTCCTGTGGCAGTCTCCTATTCTTCTGAGAGGTTTGCTGAGATCTACATTTAGGAGATTGTTCGCCTTCATGGTGTGCACGTATCTATCATTTCAGACCGAGGTACGCAGTTTACCTCGCGCTTTTGGAGAGCAGTTAAGTGAGAGTTGGGCACACGGTTGAGTTGAGCACAACCTTTCATCTCAAGACGGACGATCAGTCCAAGCGGACTATTCAAATTTTGGAGGATATGCTTTGAGCTTGCATTATTGACTTTGGAGGCTCGTGGGAACAGTTCTTGCCTTTAGCGGAGTTTGCCTACAATAACAGTTACTAGTCGAGCATCCAGATGGTTCCTTATGAGGATTTATATGGTAGGCGATGTCGGTCTCTAGTTGGATGGTTTGAGGCGGGAGGTGCTCGGTTGATAGGTACGGATTTGGTTCAGGAGGCCTTGGACAAGGTCAAGATCATTCAGGATAGGTTTCGTTCGACTCAGTCCAGGCAAAAGAGCTATGCAGATCGTAAGCTTCGAGATGTAGCTTTCATTGTTGGTGAGCGAGTATTTCTCCGAGTGTCGCCTATGAACGGCGTGATCAGATTTGGGAAGAAGGGCAAGCTTAGCCCAAGATTCATTGGTCCGTTCGATATTCTCGATCGAGTGGGAGAGGTGGCTTATAGACTTGCATTGCCGCCTAGCTTATCAGCCGTGCATCCAGTATTTCATGTATCCATGCTTCGGAGGTATCCCGGAGATCCAGCCCACGTGTTAGATTTCAGCACTGTCCAGTTGGACAAGGATTTATCTTATGAGGAGGAGCCGATAGCTATACTAGACTGACATGTTCGTTAGTTGAGATCCAAGAGTTTTCCATCTGTTCGTGTTCAGTGGAGAGGTCAGCCCCCTGAGGCATCGACCGGGGAGTCCGAGTCTGATATGCGGAGCCGTTATCCTTATATATTTCCCGACCCAGGTACTTCTTTCTTTTGTCCGTTCGAGGACAAACAGTTGTTTTAGAGGTGGAGAATGTGACGACCCAAAGGGTCATCACCTGTTTTCTCTCTTTTTTCGTGCTCCCGAAGCCTTAAAAACCTTACTTTTTTGTTTCCTCAATTTGCGTGCACAGTCCGGGCGAGTAGCCGGAAAGCTTGTATGTGAAATTCTGTAAAAAATATTAAAAATTGGTATTAAAATGAGTAAAGTTGACTTTGTCAACATTGGGTAAACGGACCCGGACCCATGATTTGACGGTCTCGGAGGGTCCGTAGAAAAATATGGGACTCAGGCGTATGCCAGGAATCGAAATTCGAGGTCCCGAGCCCGATAAATGAATTTTGAAAAGAAATTGTTTTTCTAAAATTGTTAACAAAAATGGAAATGAAAATTGATTAGAACGTGTTGGTATCAGGCCCGTATTTTGGTTCCGGCACCCGGTACGGTCTTATATGTGTTTCAAGATATTTCTGTGAAGTTTGGTTAAAGTCGGATGTCGTTTGACATATTTTAGACTTAAAACTCTAAATTTGAAAGTTTATGAAGTTTGAAGAAAAACTAGTGATTTTGAGGTTTGATTCCTTGTTTTTGATATTATTTTGGCGATTTGATCGCACGGTTAAGTTCCTAAGATGTTGTTGAGTTAATGTACGTGTTTGGTTAGGAGCCCTGAGGGCTCGGGAGTGTTTCTAGAGGTGTTTCGGGATGATTTCGGACTTAGGAAAGTTGCATAAATGAATTTCAGCTATTGCAGACAATTCCTTCTTCGCGTTCGCGATGCCTCTATCGCATTCGCGAAGCTCCTCAATTTTTCTTCATCATGTTCGCAGCCCTTGCTTCGCGTTCGCGTAGGGTCAAGTGACCCTGAGGGGCATTGTATTCTCTCCTCTTCGCGTTCGCGATTTAATCCTCGCGTTCGCATAGTTCCCAAAATCTCTTCATTGCGTGTGCGTGTAGTACAATGCGTTCGCGTAGGCTAATTCCCTAGACCCCCCCAAGTCTTTCTCTTCGCGTTCACATCCTACTCATCGCGAATGTGATGGTCTGTTGAGTCAACCCTTCGCGAATACGACCTTGCTCTCGCGAATGCGAAGGGCAATTTTGTCCTGTTATTTAAAATGTTCAAAACAGAACTGTGACGGAAAATTTTCATCAAATACACAAACCCTTTCTTCTCCAAAGCTTCTAGGCAATTTTTAGAGCATTTTTTCACCAAAGCTTCTTAGGTAAGTTTTGTTTAACTCGTTTTCTTTATTTTCCATCATCATCTATTGAAATCCTAGACCAAAAACATGTAATTTAGGGTAGAAATTGGGAAAATGGGTAAAGTTAGGGCTTTTCAATTTTTCTTGATTTAGACCTTGTTTTGGGGTCGAATTTGAAAACAAATTGTATATTTGGGCTCGTGGGGGGAATGGGTGATATGAAATTGGTTCGAACCTTGTGGATTGATTTGGCCGTGGAGTTGAGGTAAGTGTTTGGCTTAACCCTAGCTTGAGGGATTAGGAGTCGAGTATCCATGCGTCGGTGTCGAGAATGATCGTGTGTCTTAATTTGATAATTGTGTACTCTTGCTTGATCCTATGAAAATTTTGACTGAATATTGGTATTAAGAATAAATTGAATAGGATTGGTTACAACTGACTCTGCCTTGCCGGTATGTTTGACTTAGTGTTATTGTTCCCTTGCCGGGAAGAGTACTAAATTGATTGTTCCCTTGCCGGGAAGAGTATTAAACTGATTTTCCCCTTGCCTGGCTCGTATTGAGTATTGTGTTGAAAGTAAAGGGAGCGGGTGGTACGTTTACCACAAGTGATATTGAAATGGGAGCGGGTGGTACGCCTACCACATGATATATTGAAATGGGAGCGAGTGGTATGCCTACCACACATAATATATTGAAATGGGAGCGAGTGGTATGCCTACCATACCTGATATATTAAAATTGGAGCGGGTGGTATGCCTGCCACGAGATATTGAGAAATGGGATCGGGTTACATGCCTGCAACGAGATGAGTTAAATATGAAAGTTGCCTTGTTTATTCATTATTGCTAGAAGTTAAACTGTAGATGTACTTACCATTATTCCTGATATTTGTTTCTAACTGTTACCCCTGAAGCATGCTCCCCTCCCCAGTTTAAATTGTTATGTTCTTGCTATTTTCCGTTGTAATTGTATATATATATCTGCACAGGTTTATGTGGTGTCCAGTCTAGCCTCGTCACTACTTCGCTGGGGTTAGGCTAGGCACTTACCAACACATGGGGTCAGTTGTGCTGATGCTACACTTGCATTTTGTCACAGGTCCAGGTTTCGAGCAGCAGCAGCAGCCTTAGTTCGGGAGCATACCTTCAGTCCGGAGAGACCCGAGGTAGCCTTGCAGGCGTTCGCAAGCCCGTTTCTCCCTTCTATCCTTACATTAGACTGTCATCTCTTTGTATTCGAGATAAATAGATTTATGTTTCTTTCGGACATTGTATTTAGTATTTCTTAGATGTTCATGCGTATGTGATTCCAGATCCGGGGTAGAGATTATGTTGGAATTCAGTATCTTGTTTAGCTATTTAAATTTAAGAATTTCGCTTATTATTGTTGACTTTTCATTGTTTAAATATTTTGTCGAAGGATTGTTAAAAGGATTGTTTATTAAAGGAAAAGTAACGAAATTTGGCTTGCCTAGTTTCTACGAGTAGGCGCCATCATGACTCCCAAGGGTGGGAAATCTGGGTCGTGACAATCTTATTTGCATGTTGGGATTAAGAATAACATATTGGAAGGAAATAGCAGAGATATATTTATGGTCAATTTGGTGTGGATTGTCAGACATCGAGCATAAAATATTCATCGGTTCTTCATTAACTGTTTGGGGTGGAAGGCCTTGAAAAATCTTGGATATTTTCATGTTATCTTACGGTAATGCTTGAATTATTATTGAGATCATGAATATAATATATGTAAACATGAACATGTATGTGTTTGATTAAAGAATCAAACTATTTAAAGTGTTATAATGGTTTAGTTGGAAAACTATTTAGAAAGAAAATTACAATTCTTGTGATTTTATACCCCTGGTTTTGGAGACTAAAATCTTCGTGATTTTCTACTCCTGGTTCGAGGATTTTTTACTCGTTCGTTGAGATTAAAGTCTTCGTTACTTTCTACTCATTTGACGGAAATTAAAGTCTAAGTGACTTTATACTCATTTTGGAGATTAAAATCTTAGTGATTTTCTACTCCAATTTATTATTCGGTTTGAAGATTAAAGACTTCACCGTTTATTAATTCTGAATGTGTCAGATTGGTTTGAAGATTAAAAACTTCACCATTTATTATTTCTGGGTATGTCATGACACAAACAACAATTCTTGTGGTTGGCTCTACAAAGTAATGGAGGCAGCGTTTTATGTTTGGAATATGGAATTTTTCACCAAACGATTGCCCCTTACTTAGCGCAATCTAATGAAATTGCGGAAAGAAAAAGTAGAATGTTAAAGGATATGATAAAATGCGTTGTTGTAAGTTCTGGTTTACCCAAGATCTTGTGGGGAGAAGTTATTCTTACAGCTAACTGAATACTCAATTGAGTTCCCTATAGCAAAATGCAATCCATTCATACAAAAAATAAATAACAGGAAGAAAACCCCACTTGAAATATTTCCAAGTGGGGGGGGGGGGGAAGTTATTTGGGTAAAGTATAAGTTCTTAAACCCAAAAGGATAAAAATCGGATCAAACATCGTTGATTCCGTTTCATAAGATATGCAACAAATAGTAAGGCATATCGTTTTCTAATTCATAAATAAAAAAGTCCTGATATTCATATTAATACGGTTATCAGATCAGATAATTCTAAGTTCTTTGAGAATATTTATCCGTATAAAAAGAAATGTGTGTCATCTAGTGAAATATCTAAGCGAAATCGGGAAGAAGCAAAGGAAAGTACATTGAATTAGAAAATTCCAAGATGTAGTAAACGTCTAAGGATAACTACTTTTGGACCAGATTTTCTGGCATTCTTGTTGGAAAATGAGCCTCAAACGTTTAAAGAAACATTGTCTTCCTCGGAAGCACAATATTGCAAAGAGGTTGTCAATAGTGAGATAGAATCCATATTAAGTAGTCATACTTGGGAATTGGTTGATCTTCCTCCAGGAAATAAACCTTTGTGTTCTATGTGGATTTTCATGAAGGAAATGAAAGTTGATGGTACTATTGACAAATATAAAGTAATATTAATTTTCAAATAATTTAGACAACGAGAAGGTCTTGATTATTTTGATACATACTCCCCGGTAACGAGGATTACATCTACTTGGGTATTAATAGCGTTAGCCGCTGTGTATGGCCTTGAAATCCATCAGATGAACTTAAAGAAAATCTTCTTAAATGGAGATTTGGAGGAAGAAATTTACATGGAACAACATGAAGGGTTCGTGATTCCTAGAAAAGAAAAGAAAGTGTGTCGACTTGTTAAGTCACTTTACAGACTAAGACAAGCACCCAAAAAAGGACATGCGAGATTTTACCAAATAATATTGTCAAATGATTTCAAAAATTAGTAAGTGTAAACACATGTGTTTACGTTAAGAATACTTCAAATCATATAGTCATTATGTGATTATATGTATATGACATGTTGATAAAATATTTAAAATGTGGGGGCTTTTAGCTTATGCATGACAAAATCCAATGTTAGACGTAATGTCTAAATGATATAATTTTTTAACCTCATTGATATAGTAGTTTGTAAATTCATCAGTTGTTTAGTGTTAATGAAGACTAGTTGATAAAATAACTAATTCGGAAGTTGGTCACGTGCCTTTCTCGAAAGATCATTTTCTTTATTGAAAATTTATATTGTTTATTTCTTTTATGAATGTTGTCACTTTGAAGGTTGTGACTTTTCATTGAAAGATGTATTTGTATGTTTTGTATAAACATGACCATTCATGAACGAACGTATTAATATGCTAGTTTATAGTGAGGTGAACTAAATGGTGAACATGATCATAATCTATTGCAAGTTGGATTTATTTCATGAATGAAGGCGCTATAATTTGCATATCATATAGACGTATGAATGAATAGCATACAAATGCTTGAAAATGGCGGAATGATTGCGAAATGTGTTATATATTAAAAGGTTGTGGCCACAATTGATGCCAATCATTCCAGCTATTGTTATAATTACTACATTAAGTGTAGTCAATAATCTGATATGCAATCGAAGTCGAGACGTATTAGTCTACAACATAAGAATGTTTGCATTTGAACTTTCATGTCAATGAAACGAGTGTTGAAGTATTTGAAATATACTCCAAATTATGCTTTGCACTACAATAAGTATCCTGCGATAATATAGGGGTATAGTGATGCAAATTAGATCACCGGTTCAATCGATTCTAAACAGTCGGTGGAGGAGCGATGTCTTGGAAATCGTCCAAACAAATGTGTATTGACCACTCTATAGTGGAGGTTGAGTTTATAGCCTTAGACAAGGCCGGTAAAGAAGCTGAATGGCTCCGAATTTTCTTGGAAGATATTCCATTTTGGCCCAAATTTTTGGCACCTATATGTATACATTGTTATAGTCAAGCGGCAATAGGCAGGGCAGGGAGCATTATGTATAACACAAAATTTCTTCACGTTCGAAAAAGACATAATACCGTTAGACAACTACTCTCTAGTGGTGTTATCACGATTGACTACGTAAAGTCAAGAGATAACATGTTGGATCCACTTACAAAAGGCCTATCTAGAGAGGTAGTTGAAATATCATTGAAGGGAATGGGGCTAAGGCCTAGGACAAGTCATCATGGCGGTAACTCTACCTAGCAGACTGGAGATCCCAAGAGCTAAGTTCAAAGAGATCAAACAAAGTTATGAATGATAGTTGAATATTGTCAAAAAACTCAACCCATTCTCGTGATGAAGACAATGTTCAGAAATCAAGGTAAATCATTAAGGCTTTTTGATGAATCAATAAAGCTTAAAGCTTTTTACTGATTTTCTAAGTCTGGCAGGATATGACCAGATAGTGCATCTATAGGATTACACGTTTAGAAATGACCTCTGTGAGTGTTAAGTGTCAGCTGCTTTAAGGGGAATGAAAGTAAAGGCACATTCTCTAAGTACTCATCAAACCAGGCGGTGTTCATGGCTGAAACAAACACAAACGTGAGAACCAGAAATGGTTAAGGGTTAATTGTGTGACTTATAGTTGTCTAGGTATACACTAAAGTACGACGGTTCAAAGATATTGATGTGCAGGAGAATTTCGGCACATTTCAATACTAATTTCTTAGATTTTAACTTATTTTAATGCAATTATTTCCTTTACTTATGTAGTTTTGCTGTTTCTACAGTACATAGGGACTAAAGACCCAATAGCATGGAAATGGAAGCAAAAAGACAAGAAAAGAGCAAAATGTAGGAAAAATGTTGGTCTGCGACACACTATGCGATCGTAGATCATAGATGCGAGCCGCAGAATGCATACTCAAATCGCAGACAAAAGCAGAGCTCTAGGTAAATCTCAAGTCAAGAATGCAGTCCATTATGTAACCGCAGAACTTGTCTGCGAGCCGCAGACTGGACCGCAAATCAACCATGAAGGTCGCTGAAGAACGAAGATGCGATGAAAAATGCGATTGCATTTCTGCAATGCGAATCGCATAATTGGAATGCGATGAAGATCTAAAAATAGGGTTTCAGTCTGCGATGGGTACGTTCAAGATGCGGACCGCATGTACGCTTTGCAATGCGAAATGCGGTTGCATTTCTGACCTGAAAGGGTATTTTTGTCCGTTTGCTGTCCCAATTTTCAGTCCACTATATATAGATTTATGATGGTTTTGTGGGCTCAGCTTGTCCAGTATTTGAACTACATTCCAAGACATTAATATTCCTCACTTTTGGAAGCTTTTGGGTGAAGATTCTCTACTTTGTAAGCTTTTATGACATTAAATACTCTTTTGATTTTGTACTGTAGTATGAGTAGCTAACTTTAAATACTAAGGTTGTGGACCCTAAATGGTTGTTATGTTAATGGGTGTTTAACATTGAATATATATATATATAACGGTTGGTTGATATTTATTTATTTCTCGTGCTTCATTTATTGTTGGTGGTTGAAAACATTAACAAGTGCCATTAAATTCTACTTTGCTTGGGAAAGTGGGTTAGAATTTGGTAGAAGTAAATATCAAAGACTCAAGGCTTTAAACCTTGTTTAATAAAATCGCTTAGGGATAAGTGAGTTTTATTTGGCATATATTGATTGTTATTAATTGCAACTCTTTTACATTTGGGAAAATTATAATGAGAAAATACCACCCAACTATTGGGAAATATTGGGTAGTCACTTAGAAATCATATGCATATCAAAAGGATCGACCATTAGAAATATATCATATTAACACCGATAGCATTACATTTCATTAAAGGGGACACAACCTTGGTTTCTTTAATCCAATTAATTACACTTTAAATATTCCAATTAGTTGCTACTTCAAAACAAACTAAATTCATACTCTTGTCACTATAATTTCACACTCTTGTTACTGATAACTGGATAGAATTACGACTTTATCCAGCAACACACTGTTCTAGTAACCTTTTCATACCTATTCCTTGTGGGATTCGACCCCAACCTTGTTGGGTTATTATATTTGACATCGACCGCCTTACACTATTTATTAAAGTGTAATTTGAACGTATTAAATTTTGGCGCCGTTGCCGGGGAATATGGTTTTTAAATTACTAATTAGCGTGTTGTTTACTTTACGTCTTATTCTATTCCATCACACTTTGCTTGTTTTGCTTGGTGTTGATAGAAAAACATGTCTGATTCTGGCGATGACGTAGATACAGAACTGGGAGAGAATCCCTTCGCAGACATCGAAGAGTACATTGAGGAGACAAATGCTATTGTACCTCCAACTGTCGGTGCTGCAATGTTCAAAGTGGAATACGGTTTAATCCTAATGCTCAAAGCTGAGGGGTTCTTCAGATATTCCACCGATGATGATCCAACACAACACCTTAGAAACTTCTTTGGTGTATGTGCAATGCACAAGCAAAACCATGTCTCTGATGATGCCTTGAGGTTGAGATACTTCAAGTATTCTCTTGTTGGGGATGCAAGGAGATGGTTCCAGAATCTACCACCAAACTCTATCCATTCTTGGCCCGAACTTGTCCGGGCATTCCTGTCTAAGTGGTTCCCGCAAAGTAAATAGTTTGAGCTGTGGGATAAATTCTTCTTCTTCAAGCAAACACAGGGAGAACAGTTGCGTGAGGCATGGGGCCGTTTCAAATTATACTTGGTGAGGTCTCCAAACCATGGTTTCCCGGATTCCATGCTATTGGAAAAATTCTATATGGGCTTGGATCCTATGAACCAAGCTATAGCCAAAAATGCAGCTGACGGATCCTTCATGGATAAATCATTCGCAAGGATGACACAAATCCTTGACAAAATGGCACAACACAATCAAGCATGACATTCCGAAGACACCACAGGTGGGGTTGCATATGGTTCTCCTTCATTGACCAAATTGATCAAGGTGAATCAAGAGAGGGACCAAATAATTGCAGGGTTGGCCACAAATATAAATGTGTTGATAAAAATGTTCACGGAAAATCAAACAAAAAAGGTGAATGTAGTCGAGGATGTGCAACCCATCTCCAATGAAGAGTTTGAAGAAGCTAACTACATCAACAACCCTCAAGAAGGGTATCAAAGACAACATTATCAGGGTCAAGGGCAACAAAGTCAATGGAGACCAAACCCGCAAGGGCAAGGCAACCAACAATGGCAAAATGACCAAGGTGGCTAAAACCAAGGAAATTGGAACAACAACAACAACTTTTCTAACCGGAGTTCAAACCCCTATGTTCCTCCAAAGGCTCAATATTCGATCCAAGGGTCCTCTAGTGAATCTAAGTTGGAAGCGACGCTAGAGAGAGTGTTGCAAAATCAAGAAAAATCCGATGCTTCAATGAGGAACATGACCAAGGCTGTTGGATCTCATACCGACTCCATCCAAAAATTGGAGATGCAAATGAGAGACCTCTCCAAAGAGCAAAATCCAAAACAAAAGGGAACACTCCCTAGTGACACGGTAGCAAATCCAAGAGGTAGTGGGAGTGGCCAAACTTCTCACATCATGGCAATCACTACTAGGAGTGGGAAAGTGCTACATGGAGAGGGTGAACAAACGGTTGAAGAAAAAGAGTCCGAACAAAGGGTTGATGTTGAAGAGCCAAGTGTTGTTGAGGTTGGAAAGATTCCGGAGGAGTTGAAAGTGCAAAAGAGAACCGGGAAGAGGTGAAGGAAAAAGTGAAAGAGACACCAAAAGCTCTTCCACCTATTCCTAGACCTCCTCCCCCATTTCCTCAAAGGCTCGCAAGAAAGATTGATAATAGCAAACTTGAAAAATTCTATGACATCCTCAAGCAATTAACGGTGAATATTCCTTTTGTGGAAGCTTTTCAAGAGATGCCGGGGTTTGCTAAATATTTAAAGGATTTGATCACCTAAAAGAGGACCACAAAGAATGAGGTGGTAAACATGACTCACCGGGTTAGCTCTATTATTGCCACAACCCATGTCCAAAAGAAAGAGGACCCGGGAGCCTTTACTGTTCCATGCACTATCGGGGCGCGTGAATTTGCAAGAGCCCTTTGTGACAATGGGTCTAGCATTAACTTGATGCCACTTGCCATTTATAAGCAAGCGGGATTAGGGATTCCAAGACCAACAAGCATGAGATTACAAATGGCTGATCGTTCCATTAAGCGACCCGTTTGAATTGTTGATGATGTGATTGTGAAAGTTAGAAAATTCCATTTGCCCGCCGACTTTGTAATTCTTGATTGTGCGGTTGATAAAGAAATCCCTATCATTTTGGGGAGACCATTCCTAGCCACGCGAAGAGTACTCATGGATTCGGAGAGGAACAAAATTAAATTCCAGGTGAATGATGAAGAAGTCACATTTGAAGCGTGCAAGGGTATGAAGTTACCCCATGAGTGTGAGAGCATTTCAGTGACAAATGTTGTTAATGAGGTGGAAGATGCCGTCAAAGTAAAAATGGAAGAACAATGCCTTGGTGAGGCATTGGCGGCTATCTTGGTAAATTTTGACGGTGAAGACATGGATGGGTACATGGAGTCGGTAAATGCATTGGAGGGTCTTAGATCCTACACCTATGCTACGGTAAAGCTTTCTCTTGACTTGGAAAATAGGGCCACACCTCCCTCCAAGCCATTAATCATTGAGCCACCACAACTAGAGCTTAAGCCACTCCCCTCACACCTAAGGTATAAATTTCTTGGCTCTAATACTTTACCCATAATTGTTTTGTCTTAGTTGAATGATGTGCAGGTAGAGAAATTATTAGAAGTCTTGAAGGAGCATAGGCAAGTACCCATAATTGTTTTGTCTTAGTTGAATGATGTGCAGGTAGAGAAATTATTAGAAGTCTTGAAGGAGCATAGGCAAGTACCCATAATTGTTTTGTCTTAGTTGAATGATGTGCAGGTAGAGAAATTATTAGAAGTCTTGAAGGAGCATAGGCAAGTCATTGGATGGACAATTGCGGACATCTAAGGGATTCCCGCAGGAATTTGTGAACATAAGATCCAATTGGAGAGTGACACGAAGACAAGTGTGGAGCATTAATGACGGTTGAATCCATCAATGCAAGAGGTGGTAAAGAAAGAAATCATTAAGTGGTTGGATGACGGGGTGGTATACCCTATTGCCGATAGTTCTTGGGTGAGCCCGGTGCAAAGTGTACCGAAAAAGGGAGGCATGACAGTAATTGAAAATGATAAAAATGAGCGCATCCCAACAAGAATGATGAACGGTTAGAGGGTGTGTATGGATTACCGGAATCTCAATAGTGCAACATGCAAAGACCATTCCCTATGCCTTTTATTGATCAAATGCTTGATCGGCTAGAGGGAAGGTCATTCTATTGTTTCCTTGAGGGATATTCCGGCTACAACCAAATCAACATCGCATTGGAGGATCAAGAGAAAACAACATTCACTTGTCCCTATGGAACTTTTGCCTTTAGTCCGGTGCTATTTGGTTTGTGCAATGCTCCGGCTACTTTTCAAAGATGCATGATGTCCATTTTCTCTGACATGGTGGAGGATTTTCTAGAGGTCTTCATGGATGACTTCTCGGTAGTAGGTGACTCTTTTGAGCATTGTCTTAACAATCTTAGACAAGTGCTTAAGAGATGTGAGGAAACCAACCTTGTGCTAAATTGGGAAAAATGCCATTTCATGGTGGATGAAGGCATTGTATTAGGGCATAAAATTTCAAAGCATGGCATTGAGGTTGACCGGGCTAAGATCGAGATTATTTCCAAGCTTCCTCCACCTACTTATGTAAAGGGTGTTCAAAGTTTCTTGGGGCATGCCGGATTTTATAGGCGGTTCATCAAGGATTTTTCCAAATTGCAAATCCTATATGCAAATTCCTTGAGAAAGACGCCAAATTTGTGTTTGATGAAAAATGCCTCAAAGCTTTTGATGAATTAAAGCTAAGGCTCACTACGACACCTATTGTTGTCATACCTAATTTGTCTCTTCCTTTCGAGCTCATGTGTGACGCTAGTGGTGCAGCTATTGGAGCAATGCTTGGCCAACGTCACAACAAGGTTCTCCACCCGGTCTATTATGCAAGCAAGACACTCAATGAGACGCAAATGAATTACAAGATGACTGAACAAGAGCTTCTTGCCATTGTTTATGCCTTTGAAAAGTTTCGGGCTTATTTGTTGGGCTCCAAAGTGATAGTGTACATGGATCATGCTGCTCTTCGCTATCTTATGGCAAAGAAGGATGCAAAGCCACGGTTGATTCGATGGGTTTTATTGTTGCAAGAGTTTGACTTCGAGGTTAAGGATCACAAGGGAACTCAAAATCAAGTAGTGGATCACTTATCAAGTCTTGAGGAAGCAGGGAGACCAAGGGGAGATCTTGAACTCAATGATGCATTCCCGAATGAACATATCTTGGCACTATCTAGCACTTTTGCTCCATGGTATGCCGACATTGCTAACTATTTGGTGAGTGACCTTATTCTGGAGGGGTTGGAGTCTTATCAAAAGAAGAAGTTCTTGCGATATTGTCGGCAATAATACTGGGAAGAGCCATACTTGTTTCGTGTTTGTGCTGACAACATCATCCGAAGATGTGTTCCCGAAGAAGAAGTTATGCCTACTCTAAAAACATGCCATGACTCGCCGGTTGGGGGTCATCATGGGGGAAATCGGATGGCGGCTAAGGTTCTTGAATGTGGTTATTATTGGCCTTCCATCTATCATGATGCCAATCAAATGGTCAAGTCTTGAGACCAATGTCAATGACAAGGTTCAATCTCCAAGAGGCATGAAATGTTAATGCACTTTGTGATGGAGATAGAGATCTTCGACGTGTGGGGAATCGACTTCATGGGTGCCTTTGTAAGCTCTTGCAGGATGAAATATATCTTGGTAGCTGTGGACTATGTGTCCAAATAGGTTGAAGCAGTCGCCTTACGAAACAATGAGGCAAGGATCGTGACTACCTTCTTGAAGAAAAACATATTCACTCGGTTTGGCACTCCTAGAGCCATTCTTAGTGACGGTGGATCTCATTTCTGTAACAAGGCTTTCTTTGGGCTACTTGAGAAGTATGGCGTCAAGCACAAGGTGGCCATACCTTATCATCCACAGTCAAATGGTCAAGTTGAGGTTTCCAACCGGGAGATCAAAAGCATTCTAGCAAAAACTGTTAACGCAAATAGGACCGACTTGTCAAGAAAGCTAGATGATGCATTGTGGGCATACCGCACGGCATACAAGACTCCTAATAGTACTTCTCCTTATCGGCTAGTCTTTGGTAAAGCATGTCATCTACCCATGGAATTGGAACACAAAGCTATGTGGGCATTGAAAAGGCTAAACTTAGGCTAGGCTGAACCTGCAAATTTGAGGTTAACACAACTCAATGAAATGGAGGAACTCCGGTTCCATGCTTATGAAAGTGCAGCTGTGTACAAAGAACGGATGAAGTTTGTCCATGACAAGAAGATCTTGAAAAGAGAGTTCAAGATGGGTGATTTGGTCTTGCTCTTTAACTCAACGCTAAAATTGTTTCTGGGCAAGCTTAAATCAAAATGGTCCGGTCCATTCAAAGTGGTCAATGTCTCTCCTTATGGAGCGGTGGAATTAGAATCAACAGATGGCTCCCGGACATTCAAGGTAAATGGAAAACGCATCAAGCACTACTTAGGCACTAATGGAAAAAAACATTTGGTGGAGCAGCCGGCTCTCAAAAATGGTCCATGTCCGACCATTGAGTGAAACCAAAGGAACATCAACTTCGTCGTGCCGCGACGTTAAATCAAGCGCTTCATGGGAGGCAACCCTTGTGTGGTAACACTCTTTTGTTCTTTGAATTTTTAGTTTTTGATAGATAGGTTTATTTGAAAAATTTAAAGTATGTGTTAGAGTGCAGGGGGTTCAAAAGATCACAACACTTGGTAGGGATGCATGAAAAGGGAAGAAAAACCACCTTGTGAAGTTTGCTACACAGAGGCGGTCGCATTTTCACTATGCGGACCACATTTTGATCGCAAACACAAGCAAAAAATTTGGCTCAAATGGGGGGTGAAAATGCGATGAGTTGGTGCACTCTGCAGACACCATTTCACTTATGCGATAGCATTGTGCACCGCAAATATCACCCTTCAGCAGGTCACCCAACCCTACCGCATAACACATATGCGGTCGCATTGCGTGTTATGCAGTGCCCTATCTACCGCAGAGTTGACAAGGTAAGTAACCGCATTTCTCTCGTCTCTCACTCACTTAAAAAAAAGAGAAAGAAAAGGAAACAAAATAAAGAAAACAAAATGAAAAAAAAAAAGGAAAAACACGAACAACAATCGAACCGTTCAAGCTCAAATCATTCACGACCAAAGGATTTGCTTTGTTCCACTCATAAAACCTTGCTGGTATGTACCAGTTCCTCCCTTATCTTGTTTATGAACCACTGTGTAGTTGGTGATTTTCATTCATCCATATTGCAAAAATGTGTTATATGATGCTATGTGTAGTTATTTCTCTATATTTCATTGATTCTGGGTTGAAAATGATTTGGGGAAATGGGTAGAAAGAAATAGGTCTGCCATTGTTGAAAGCTTGGTTGAACCGTGTAGACGAAGACATCTGCAGCCAGCATAGTGGAAATGCGGTTCGCATTTTGGCCGCAAATCAAACTCTATATCTTCTGATGAAGATTGTGAAATGCGGTCGCATTATTAAAATGCGGACCGCAAATCCATCGCAGAGTTACACAGACCTCCCAGTTTTGAGCCTTGCATTTTTCGACTTTTGTACGATCGCATTCTTTGCTTTGCGGTGAGATATGTGATTGCATTTTGTGATGTATGTTCTGGGCAAGTCCAGTCTGCGAAAATTCTGCGGTCCGTATTTCAACTATGCGACCATAGATCAAATCGCATTTTGAGTTTTTCTTTTTAATTCTTCTGTGTTTTCTCCCACTGCACTTATTTTGTCACTCACATCTCACCTTTGTGTAGATATGGCTCCCAAACAAAAGCATGCTGCCTCAGACATAAAAAGGGCATCTTCCAATCGTCCCAAGGCACAAGCAAAGCGATCAAGGATGGAGTCTGATGAGCCACACCCCTCCCAGTCTGAAGAGGATGTGCTCTTGCCTAAGGTTGACCTAGTGACTGAGGCAAGAAGGAAACAAAGAGATGACTACCAGCTCCGCTGGAGGGTAGAGGGATCCAAGAAAATATATAGAGAAGGGCTTGTCAAGAGAAAGCTCCTGCCCGAGAAGCAATTGAGCCTGAATGGGTTGAAAGAAAAGTATCCGTATATCTTGGAAAACATAAAGAAGAGAGGATAGGAGTTCTTCACTGATCCACCTACTGAGTTTAATGAATCCCTTGTTCGAGAGTTTTAGGCATCATATCGGGCCTCCAGGACTAAGCACCATAAACGCAATAGAATTTTCACTGATAAAGTGCTTGTTCGGGGGAAAACTGTCTTCTGCACCATGAAGGCCATTAATAAATTATACATCCCAGGTTGGAGTGCAGGAACAGCTGAGTATGATGAAATTTTTTTGAATAGGGAAAGTGAGCGAGGGTGGATTGCTTCAGTAATAGCAAAGGGGACTCCTGCTTGGATCAACCTCGGGCAAAAGATCTACAAAGAGAGTTTTTCAAGAGAGGGTCGTTTCTGGCTTAGCTTTCTTACCTCTAGATTGATACGGACTCGGAACGAGACTGAAATAGCTATTGAGAAGGCCATTCTTATCGCCTGTATCATGAGTGGTATCAATATAGATGTTGGATCTGTGATATTCCAAGAGATAGGGATTCGGGCAACACAGTATGCTACTTCACTTCCGCTCTCTTCTTTAAACGCAACCCTATGCAAAGCCACGCAAGTTCCTGTCGATGAGCACAAAGACAGGAACGGAAAGGAAACACATGTCATTGATATTAACAGACTTAGTGATGCTGTTATCCCACCAGTGGTTCCAATTCTGGAGCAGACTATTGAAGAGCCTTCAGACTCCCAGCCTACTGTGACCCCTCAGGTTACTGTGGCATCATCTTCCACTTCCGAGCCTGCTTCTAAATCCACCACTGTCCAGCATGCTACAATCATTCCTGCTGTCTCAAAGCTTGGTCTATTGGCTCAGCATGCCAATGCCAAGGTAGACCAGCTTTTGAAAACCTTGCCCAATCTCATAAAACAGGCCCTGACTCCTATGCAAGCCTCAGTGACAGCCCTTTAACAGCAACAGTCAAAGTATGAGGATCATTTGTAGCAACTTGAGTTGAGGGTGGAAAAGATAGAGCAGGGTGAAGTTAGTGGATTGCCTGGACTCAAGGAGGAGGTTGCCTCTATGAAGACCGAGCTCTAAAAGATGTAGAACCTGGAGTTCGATCTATCATCCCTCCTTCCTACATATAGTGTTCAGGTTACAAGCACAACACCTCTGGACTTAGGTTTTGATTTCTCCGCACTGATGACTGATACTGCCCCCTAATGCCGGAGCTTCCCAGCCTAAAAATCCTCCATCTCATATTATGATCCATTCTAGGGAGGAGTTCGGAGGTTCTGGAAAGTCAGAGCATGAGGAGGAAGATGAGGGCGAAGATGAGGAAAGTTCTGGATATTCAAGCGATGATGGCCCTCAGGATAAAGGAAAGCATATTGTAGATGCTTCTATTGAGGATGCTATTATTGAGGATGCTGCTATTGAAGAAGTGGAGCAAGCAGATATGCAGAGAGCGATCTAGCGGTCTCTAGTAGACTTGTCCATCCCTACAGCTCCATTAGCCACCCCGCCATCAGTGGGCGAGTCTAGCAGCTTATAGTCTCCAGCACCAGCCCCAGCTCCAGCTCCAACTCCTGCTCTGGACCAGCCTGAGAGCACTACTACATCAGTAGAGGTCACTCCTCAGATCGAGATCTCATCGGTCCCAGCTTTCACATCAGAGGGTGACCCCTCCAGCACTCAGCTAGCTACCGACTCTCATAGCACTTAGTGTGCCTCAGGGAGCCCCTTCAAACTTATATCTCTATTCTTATTCATTGGGGACAATGCATGCTTTTAGTTGGGGGTGGAGGGTAGCATTGTAGCTATTTTTGTGACATAGGAAACTGTTGTATATATGCATGTCCTTATGTCATAATCAAACTCATATACTCCTGTGTATTGTGTATTCTGTATATATTAGTATGATTTCGGTACATGAGTTGTATTGTGTAGTTCGTGATGATGTTAATATTAGTGTTTGTTTTATGTTCATATTAGTGTTGTGAATATGATACCGCTGTCCATATAAAATAAAATCAACAAAAACAAGTAGATAGTAATTATTAATCAATTCCCCTTGGTTTTTCTTCTCCCGATTATTTTCTGTGTAATAGCAGAACCATGATAGTAGAATGAATCGTATTGACCGGTTTGGTATAATTGCCTAGTATCAAGCATGTGTGTCTGTACATAGCGTATACCCTTCCGCGTGTATATATATATATATATATATATATATATATATATATATATATATATATATAAACAAAGAGATCAACTGTGTGAACATGTGCCTATGATGAAAGCTTTGAGTGCCAAGTGGTTACTCGAAAGCGTCAAACTATGTGAGTGAAACAGTTCATGTGCCATGTGTGTGTGAGTTCTCTGAGTGTATATAATTCTTCTGTTTACTTCTATCATCCAGAACTTGCCCGGTTGGTTTTTCAATGCTAATGATAGTATGTTTGGTTGGAGGAATGATCTTAGGCATTCTTTGCTTTATCTGCAAGACCTCTTTAGACTTTCAAACTGACCTTCGCATAAATAATATCACTAGTACCTAATTTGAGCCTTTAAGCCTTTTCTTTGGCCAACTCATTACAAACCTTTCCCTTTTTGTGAATAATTCCCTTTCTTGAACCCGTCACTCCTTGAACATTGAGAATGAGGCTAAAAGCCTAAGTTGGGGGTAGTGTTAAACTGGAGATTGGTAAGGTTGTACGTTGATTGTAGGACCACATGCCTCAAAGGTATTTATTTTAAATCATTCAAGCTCCAAAAAGAAAAAAAGAAAAAAAACAAATAAAGAAATTTAGAAGAGGTATGTAAGGTCGTTCTATATTGGAAGCTACATGCAAATGAGGCGATGGGGGTTTGAAAAGAAGCAAAGTGCATAAGAGTGAAAAATATGAGCAATGTTCAAGGAGGGTGAAGTCACTTGTACCCAAATGTTTATCCAACCCTTCCCTAAACCTACATTACAAGCTTAAAAAGCCCTTATGGGACCTCCAACCGAACATTCTTGAATAAATGATGAATTAAAATAAGGGCAACCCTATGGTATGAAATGTTGTAACACTTGAAGTTCTTTCAGAGAGTGAGTATATTTGTGAATTGTCCCTTTTTTGTTGTCCTTGTAAATATTGTCATTTGGGACCTTCTTTCTAGTAAGGGTACATGAACTGTGGAGTTAAATAAAAGTTGAGCTCTTGAGTCAAATGCAGTTGCACTCAACTGAGGGTAACATTTTGTCGCAATGTCTGAGGCTTAAGGTTCAGGAGTTGATTAGTTTTCCTTGCATATACTGTCGGTTCAGGAAGGGTAAGCAATTGAAAATTCATTCTTGGAGTACTAGCAACGAACACCACCCGCGGTCATTATTGTTTCATGTTTTGTAAATGAAGTCGAGAATAGGCTAAGGTTGTTTTAGTTGCGTGAGGACAAGCAAGAGTTTAAGTTGGGGGTGTTGATGTGCCGGAGAATTTCAGCACATTTCAATACTAATTTCTTAGATTTTAACTTGTTTTAATGCAATTATTTCCTTTACTTATGTAGTTTTGGTGTTTCTGCAGTACATAGGGACTAAAGACCGAAGAGCACGAAAATGGAAGCAAAAAGACAAGAAAAGAGAAAAATGTAGCAAAAATGTTGGTCTGCGACACACTATGCAATCGCAGATGTATCATAGGCTAAAAACTCATGTTTTAGTTATTGTAACAACACTATAAGTATTGCATTTCACAATGATTTGAGCTTAAATGATTATGAATTTTACTAATTTCGTGATTTAAGCCTTGCAGGAAAAGTTTCCAACTTAAGAATTAATTTGGAATGAATTTGAGTAATTTGAGGCTTTGAAGTCTGAGTAAAAGCTAAATAAATCAAGTTGGAATCGTGTTTGGGGGTCAAAACGCAAGTCCGGAAAACAAAACAATAAGTCGAGCAGGCATACAACATATTATCTAATAAAATGCCCATAACTTTTTGCTCAGAACTCCGTTTGGGCTCCATAATATATTGATGGATAGCTATTTAAAAGGGCTACAACTTTCATGTTCTGCATTTTACCAAATTCCAAAACGCGCAAAGTATAAAGTTCGTGCGAAAGTTCGCGCGTTTTGGCAAACTTTCTGCCTTGATCGCGCGAAGTTCATTGTTCGCGCGATACTTCACGCGTTTCTGTCCGGGAAATGTATTATTGAGGGGGTAAAATGGGAAAACTGAAAGGATCCACTGAACTTAATTAAAGTAAACCTCCATTATTGAGATTTAGATCAGATTTGGAATGAGATTTTTTAGAGAGGAGATTCTGGAGAGAAAAACAAGAGGAGGAGGAGATTTATCTTGGAGATAGGAAAAGAGAAGAAGAACAACATCTTGGAGAAAGGATTCAAAGATTTCTTCTAAACTTTCTTCTAGTTCTTTGTTTATATTATGTTTAAGACTTTTATTGTTGATATTTGTCTAAATATGTGTAGCTAAAAACCCAAGTATTCTTGGGTCATGGATGTTAGATGATCTTGTTATTTGAAGCTTAGATTGAAGATCTTGAATTTATCGTTATGGGTTGTTTATTTTATTCTGCTTTTAATTATTTTACTGCGTAGCTAACAGTGAAATATTATTTACGAATCTTGAGTTAAACTTGACAAAGGAAATTCTTGGTTGCATATAGAATCAAATAGAACAAGATCTGAATCCTGGGCATCGGGTGAAGGATTTGCAATTAAGATAGACATATACTTAATTGCCTTGTTTGGTTGAAAAATAGGAGTTGTAAATGCATTCTTGTAAATATTAATACTATAGACATATAGGTATTAAGTTAACTTGAATAGGTGCATAAGAACTCGACAGATTCGTATGAGTATTATTAACCCTATAATCAATAATCCGGATAATTCAATAAATCAATCTTAAGCTAAGATAGTAGCATGATCTTTAGCAAGTCCATGACCCTGGAATATCTTTATCCAAATTTTTATAAAAATATAGTGTAATTGTTGTAGTAATTTTGTGTTGAGTTATTGTTTAACTATTAAGTAATTTGTAAATTGGTTATATACATATTTTGTGACAATTTAGCTTGAATTGATAACTGTTTGAGTCTAAATCAGTTGAGAAGTTGATCACAATTCCTCGTGGGAACGATACTTTACTTACTACTATATTACTTGTCGATCGCGTACACTTGCGTGAGTATTTTGGTCGCAACACAGATCATAGATGCAAGCCGCAGAATGCATACTCAAATCGCAGACAAAAGCAGAGCTCTGGCTAAATCTCAAGTCAAGAATGCGGTCCATTATCCAACCGCAGAACCTGTCTGCGAGCCGCAGAGTGGACCGTAAATCAACCATGAAGGTCGCTGAAGGACGAAGATGCGATGCAAATGCGATCGCATTTCTGCAATGCAAATCGCATTTCTGCAATGCGAATCGCATAATTGGAATGCGATGAAGATCTGAAAATAGGGGTTCAGTCTGCGATGGGGAAGTTCAAGATGCGGACCGCATGTACGCTTTGCGATGCAAAATGTGGTCGCATTTCTGACCTGAAAGGGTATTTTTGTCCGTTTGCTGTCCCGATTTTCAGTGCACTATAAATAGATTTATGATGGTTTTGTGGGCTCAGCTTGTCCAGTCTTTGCACTACATTCCAAGATATTAATATTCCTCACTTTTGGAAGCTTTTGGGTGAAGATTCTCTACTTTGTAAGCTTTTATGACATTAAATACTCTTTGGATTTTGTATTGTAGTATGAGTAGCCAACTTTAAATACTAAGGTTGTGGGCCCTAAATGGGTGTTATATTAATGGGTGTTTAACATTGAATATATATGTATTGGTTGGTTGATATTTATTTATTTCTCGTGCTTCATTTATTGTTGGTGGTTGCAAACATCAACAAGTGCCATTAAATTCTACTTTGCTTGGGAAAGTGGGTTAGAATTTGGTAGAAGTAAATATCAAAGACTCAAGGTATTAAACCTTGTTTAATAAAATTGCTTAGGGATAAGTGGGTTTTATTTGGCATATATTGATTGTTATTAATTGCAACTCTTTTACATTTGGGAAAATTATAAAGAGGAAATACCGCCCAACTATTGGAAAATATTGGGTAGTCAGTTAGACATCATATGCATATCAAAAGGTTCGACCATTAGAAATATATCATATTAATACCGATAGCATTACATTTCATTAAAGGGGACACAACCTTAGTTTCTTTAATCCTATTATTTACACTTTAAATATTCCAATTAGTTGCTACTTCAAACAAACTAAATTCATACTCTTGTCACTATTAATTCACACTCCTGTTACCGATAACTGGATAGAATTACGACTTTAGTCGAGCAACACACTATTCTAGTAACCTTTTCATACCTATTCCCTGTGGGATTCGACCCCAACCTTGTTGGGTTATTATATTTGACATCGACCGCCTTACACTATTTATTAAAGTGTAATTTGAGCGTATCAGATATCAAATCTACCAATTGACCGAGTATATCCGACATAAGTTCACTACGGAAAGTTCAAAGGGAAACCCACTTATCCAGATCCGATTAATTCTTATTTATGAATCACACAGTATTTCATGCATGTTTTTTCCTCATATGACTATTCCCCATTTATGTGGGGGATTGTTGCGTTTTTATTAAGGGTTGTGAATGGGAAATGGAAGAGACACCTTTTATATTGCACCTCTCCATGTCACCCTTCCTTTGTCTATAAATTTAGAGACTTGGCCTCATTTTTTAGATATAAAATCAGACATGAAAAATCTGAAATCTTCTCCCCTCTTTTCTACATTGTTGCATTATTCTCCAAATAAATATAAGTGTCAATTGTGATTTGCTCAGTTTGTTGAGTTCTCTGAAGTTTTGTGATTTGAAGTGCCGCTATCACAGAATAGTTATTGCGTTCTATCCTGTGAGAAATTAATCCGTATACCTTGGGCAACAGTGAGGGGATTAAATTCCTTAAGGACATATTGTGCATTCAGTGGGCTCGGAATTATTTTAGGTTTATTTTATTGAACTAACATTTGTTTACTTCTCTAATTTTATTTGATTTAGAACACACTATAAAACCAATATCGAGTTGGTAGGTTTGGGTTCGGAGTAATTTTGGAGTGAAATAATTATTTAATCTCGTAGTTAGAAAGCTAAGTTAGACAAGTCAACCGAAAGTTGACTTATGAGTAAACGGATTCAGATTTGGATTTTTATGATTCGATTAGCGTCGTTGGGCGATTTTAGACTTAGGAGTTTGTCTAGAATGTAATTTGGAGGTCCGTGATAGAATTAGGCTTGAATTTGCGAAAGTTGGAAGTTTGAAGTTCTTAGGCTTGAATTCGAGGTTGATTTGGTGTTTTGGTCTTCTTTTGGGTGTTCCGAAGGTTCTACTAAGTTCGAGAAGTGATATATTATTTGTTGGAATTATTAATCGAGGTCCCGAGGGCCTAGGGTGAGTTTCGGATAGGTTTGGGTTGTGTTGTGCTTGTTTTTCTAATCTTTCGACGCCGTTTCTTCAAGCATTAATGATATCATATTGAACAAATGAGCTTCAATTTTTTTGACTGACGCATTAGACTCGTATCATAATTACGGACCTTTCGCAAAAAGAATCATCAAGTTTGGATATCATATGAGGATTTTATGATCATTTTACTATGAATTTGGTTGCTAGATTTTTCAGTTTAGATATGAAATTGCAATGATGGCGTATTTAAAAATCTGCACTATTTGCAAATATTAAAACCTATATATCGCATTCATTATAAGGTTAAATTGAGTGATTCAAAAACCTAACTTGATTATAATTTCATAAGGAATCCATTGAAGTCATAAAATACGAGTTTTGGGATCGTTTGGCACGAGAAATGAGGTAGAATAGTTGGCAAAAAAAAATATAAAATTAGGGTTTGTTCTTTCGGTCATATTTTGAGTTGGGGAGCTCGGATTTGGGCAATTTTGGAGGAGATTTTCATCATATGGATTGGGATAAGTGTTCGCTACTCGGTTTTGATTATATTTCATGAATCCATATTCATTTTTTGGGATTTGATCGATGATTTCAAAGTGAAATTGAGGGAGTTAGGGTTTGAGTTTTGGAGAGTTTTAAGTGATGGTTTGAGGGACCAAACGAAGCCCGATTTTGACAAATTTTATATGGTTAGACTTGTAAGCACGTGATTTTGCCCTATATGAGAATTACACCCAAAAATTCAAAATAAAAAATTTTTCTTTGTGTGAAATTTTGAGATTTTTGTGGCATTTTTGGATAATTATTTGTATTTGTCTGTGCATGTTTAATTGTTTAAATTAACGAAAATAAAAAAAAAATATGTCGCATTTGCATTTAGGATTTAATTCTACAATTAGGGGTAATTAAGTTTGTTTTACAAAAATGGAAAATCACAAAAATATGTATTTTTTGCATTTTTAGCATTTAATGTCCCAATTGTGTGATTTTATTTTAATTAATATTTAATTTCGTGTGATAATTATTATTAGGAGTTAATTAGTATTTTAAGTTAATTTTGGTTTCATTAATTTAATTTAGGATCCGTAAGTTTAATTTTGGAGCAAATAAACGAAAAGAGAACAAAAAATAGAAGGAAATTCGGATTGGGCCATCTTTCAAATTAAACAAAGTAGGCCCAAGTGTCGCACAAACCCAACCCAAAACCTACCGAGTCAACCCGATCCGGTCTGCCCCATAACCCAAACAACCCCCCTCATTTTCATCTCATTTGCACTACCTAACAAAACCTTAATCAAAAAACCTTAGACACCCGCCCCCCTTCTCTTCTTCTTCAAACCACCCCTCCAGTCGCCGAAAAACCAGTCGACCACCAGCCATCCACGGCTGCCCTCTTTCTTCATCTTCTCAAAACGACCACTGGCCAACCTTCTCCATCGACGTCCAATGCCACCAACAGACACAACGTCTACTGCAACCTCCCTCGCCATCAACAGTCCAATCCGTCCTGTCCATGAACACCCTCACGTCGCTGCCACCCCATCGTCAAACCAACACACACACACACGCAGCCTTCCGTCCCAAGCACGCCAGCACCTTCTGCTTCACGTCCAAACAACATTTGAACCAAGCACCTTCTGCTTCACGTCCAAGCACCTTCTGCTTCTTCTTTCTCACGAGAACCAGCTCCAGGTTCACAAAAAATAGTAGCTCAAACCCCGTCGTGCTTCGTCTTCCTCACGTGAACCAATCCGATGACCCTCCATTAAATCAGGCGACCTTTATTTTATCTCAAAACAGCCTATCCTTGTCCTTATCAAACCTGCTCGAGGTTCGTTGCAGTCGAATCTGAGGTGTCAAGGTTCGTCTACGGTTCATTGCGTTTCGATTATAACGCTGCCTTACGGTCAGTTTTTCAGATTTGTTTGAGGCGTTATTTGGATTTTTCTCTAAGTTTTGCTCCAGCAGATTATTGTTTGTTCTACGCTCGTATGTAGGTGGTTATTCACTTGTTTTGATATGAGAATATATGAATGAGATTCCGGTTTGTTTGTCATTATTTAGTAGTGGTCTGTTAAGTTTTACTTTCCTTTGTTGTTCATCAGGTTTTGCATATAAGTTTAGTTTGTTTTGATTCAGTGAATCTACATCGCTCATTTATCTTTTGTCTATGCTTTAAATTTAGAATCGTGATTTGCTCAGAATCATTGAATCCTTCATCTTGGTTGTAGTGTTGTTGGATTTAATTTGAAGTTCAATTGATGATTGATTTTAGTGATTTGAATCCACTTCTTTGTTCTGTCAAAGTTTGTTTCTAGTGTGAATCCGACCATGTTGCCTTGTTTGTTGTTTATTGGAAATTAGTTTCATGTGTTTAATTAGTCAATTGTTAGGCTTGAATTGGTTATAGCTGTAGTGATTTGGTGTTTAATTATGAATTTGGTTATAGCTGATATGTTTTGGTACAGATTGAAAGGGGATGGGGTAGAATAGGAATTTTAATAATTTCAGGGGTAATACGGGAATTGACCACTTGTAAAATTATTTAGTTTAAGTGCTCTGTCCACTAAGAAATAATACTATTAAAATAAGGCATTGTTTAATATAGCGGGGAACAAGACATAATGGTGTTAAAAGTAGTAATTAAATATGTTACCCATGCTTTGAATTAATTAATAGAGTGGGACAAATGGTAGTGGGGGACAAACGATTAAAAATGGCACAAAACACTTAGTAATGGGCTGGTAAGAGAATATTATGGGCAAAAATATTTTTCTAATAGTGTGAGTGCTCTTAAGAGCTGGCCGGGCCTATTTTTTGCTATAAATAGAGGCAGACTTGGACAGATTAGGGACTCTTCTTTTTAGTCCGAAAAAGGGGTGTCTTTTGGGAAATGATCTTTGAGAGGTCATATTTTAGAATATCATAAGTCTTTGATAAATAAACAATCTGTCTTGTGAGTTCTTCCATAATCAGTCTAAGAGAGAGCTTCTTTTGAAAGCTTAAGCATCAGTCTGTTTGGTGGTATTGCTGTGTTGGAATTGGGTACCGTCTTGTTTGGTTTGAAAAATTTCTGGAATTATTAGGTTGTGTCTTGTTGCTATTGGTATCTGCTAATGCAGTACTGCTATTATTGTTGCTGTGTTACTACTGCTGACTACTCCTCCTCCTTCTATTTTCCATTATCCAGGTACACACTCTGAAATCATGTATTGATGTAAACCTGAAGTTGGAGATGAAATGAAATGCTATCAAGTTTCCTTTTGAATTCTCTCGCATCTTTAACTGGATATTGAGTAGAATTTTTACTTGAAACTAACTGATAAGTGTATAAATTGGACTGTTGAATCTATCTCTACAAACATGTGAATATCCATCGTAATTCATCTTAGTTGGTGATTACTAGTTATGAAATATAGTTTAGTTAATACGTTTCCAGCTAGTCGTAAAATAGTTTCAAATAATTTACAGGTTCAAATAGTTCAAATGGAAATCAGCATGTTGGTTTAATGTGTCTAGTTCTGAAATTGCGAGGCCACTTGAGTAAATAACGTCATTTTAAATAGCAATTTGAATAATGTCAGTAACTAATGTTAGTGCTGAACGTTAGCATGATGTCAGTTTGTAAGCGTTGATGTATTTTTTCAACAAGTAAATGGCTTTTGTATTACACGTAGTTAATTCCATTAGTCTCAATCATCTAAAAATGTTAGTTTAAATTAATTAGAGAATGGTTAGTTTGTTTTAATATTTTTGTCAATCTGGTATGCATATTCCAATTCCAGCTTTAGTAGTTCGCTTATAGAATAAGGCACGAAACAATTTTTCCATTTTTACGAGTTCGAGTGCAATTTTTCGTTAGCATCTATTGTAATCTAATAACTAATAAGAGGCCCGAACTTACAAGCATGTAATTAATTAGGACCTTTTCTTTATTACTAGAGACAAACAAAAATAGAAAAATGTAGCCACTTTAGGATTATCCTTTTAAAATAAACAGACGAGCCTCGCCAAATAAAACGCACAAATTGCGGGGCCCTCATTAAATGTATATATAAAAATACTTAGATTTCGGGATGTGCCGTTTAGCGAATTCACGGCCTTCCCTAAAATAATAACGCGTTAGTCTCTTTAGGCACGTATTAATAATTTCACTTTCTTAAACTCGGGTGCACATTTATGTGACCCAGATCCAAATCTCAACGGAGTCGAAATATGTCAATAACCACGGGTACATTGATGTGACGAGGTTTGAGATGTGTTTTCACGACATTGCAATTCTTATAAAATAATAATAATCAAAAGCGGTCGAAAGTTAAAATTTGTACATAAGTTAAAGCATGTTATGAAATCAGATAATTAAGCCAAATATGACAGTTGAGCGACCGTACTAGAACCACGAAACTCGGGAATGCCTAACACCTTCTCTCGGGTTAACGAAATTCCTTATCCGGATTTCTTGTTCGGGGACTGTTAAATAGAGTCAAACCTTTCCTCGATTCGGGATTCAACCGGTGACTTGGGACACCATTAATCTCTCAAGTAGCCACTCTGAATCTCTTAATAAACGAATCCCATTTCGATTGTCCTTTAATTGGAAAAACTCCCTTTACCACGCCCTTCGCGGGGTGCGGTAGCCCCAAAAGGAGGTGTGACAGCTCTGGCGACTCTGCTGGTTATGACAACCCAGAAACAGTGGTTCAGGGTTTAAGAATTCGAGCTTGGAATAATTGTTGTATTTGGCTTATTTATTATCTGATCTTTATTATATGGTTGTCTTAAATGTGCTAAATATTATTTTTTACCGCTTTGATAATTTTGAACTGTGTATATAAACTATCTTCTCACGCACCCCCTCTGAGTCTTCTTGAAAATAAAATTGGGCATTTCCTTGACATAGCCCGCTTTCTTTGAGATTGCTGAGGTGCCTGGCACCCAGTGAAGGATTTTAGTCACACATGTTTTAGGCGGGGAGCACCACCAGTTAAGCCGGAAACCAATGCTATCGGTACACTGACCCTCTTCGCCTCGAGTTGTCCCCTCGAGTAAGCCAGTCTAGATACCTTCTCCAATAAGATGTTAACTTAGAATAATAAAGTCCCATGCCGGATCCCTAGTAGGAACGTTTGTTTGCATCACGTACATTTGACTTTGGAGACTCAACACAGGGGTTGGGTCTGTCTAGGACAGGTAACCTGAAATGAAAAGACCATCCTGCTGCATCTTGTTTGTTTTGCGCATTTATTTGCCTCAGACTTGCATCTTGACCGGCTTGTGAAATCGGGAATTTTGGAAAATTGTGAAAAAGAAAAAA
>MU716424.1:328057-338743 GCA_026770625.1 Nicotiana glauca
ATATATATATATATATATATATATATATATATATATATATATATATATATTTATTTTTTTTATTTGCCGATGAAAATAAAAAAAATGGGAATTTTTTATTTTTAAAATAGTCTGTTTTATTTGCCAGTGAAAAAGAAAAAAAAATGTTTTTATTTTTCAAAAATAGTTTATTTTATGTGTCAATAAAAAAAGAGTTTTATTTTTCAAAATAGTTTGTTTTATTTTTCACTGAAAAAAAAATATTTTCAAAAAATATTCTGCTTCATTTGCCAATAAAGAAAAAAAAGGTGATTTGGTTTTCAAAAAATAGTTTGTGTTTTAAAATGAAAAAAAAATAATTCGTTTTATTTGCCAATGATTTAAAAAAAAAATGTTTTGTTATATAGTTTGTTTTATTCGGCAGAACTTCGCTGGTTTGATTCTCACGGGGTGTGAGATACGTAGGCAACCCTCATCGGGTCTAACTCCCATTTTGCAAAAATAGCCAAAAAATGTAAAAATTTTAATTTTCTTCATAAATAAGTCTGGTGATGCCGTTTTCGTCAGAAACAGACGAATGTTCCCGAAAGGGACGCCGGAATGCTGATTTTGCATAAACAGCCACCTTTGATCATTTTTAGGACTTTGGCCGGTTAGCTAACACAACCTTAAAATCTTCGTCCCCGAGTTGCTGAAAGGCCGTGTTTGCAAAATCAGGTCTTTTATTTTAATTTGAAAAACAAGAAAAAAAAGAGTTAGTGGGCAAGTGAATGCCGTTTTGATTTTGGTCAAAATAAGCCAAGCCAGCTTCGGAAGTGTATTGAACCGTTCTTGCCAAGATAGCCTTAGAGTATCTTTTAGTTCTAGAAAGGCTATTTTCGTAAAAGAATGGACAAGTTTGTAGAAAATTCCTCCCCGACCTCAAAATTCATGAGAAATTGGGAAGGGCCACGTTTGCAAAAATAACTATTTGGTTAAAATTGGCATATAGGGGAAGGAATATGTCAGTCTATTTTTTTTTAATTTGTATTTCTTTTGATTAGAGTATGTGAGTTGTTTAATGTTCAAGTCTGTTCCCGTCTTTCACCAGAGTCTGTTAGTTTAGTGTAAGTTTGTCAGTTTTTTTAATCATTGTAGTCAAAAGTGTGTTTATTATGAAAATTAAAAATTCCAAAAAATGTTTCATTGTTGTTTACCTTTAATTTGCTCGAACTACGCAAGGTCTGATTCATACAGGATCATGATACGTAGGCAATCTCCATAAGATTCGACCACAACTATATATGTATATATAAAAAATGAAAAAAAGAGAGAAAAGAAGTAAGTAAAAATATTGATAATAATAAGGACTGACTGAGTCCATTATAACATGTTTTGTTTTGAATGGTAAAGTAAGTTGAGGTGGTTGGTTTGTGGCAAGCGGACAATGCAAGATCCCCGAAAGATGGTACAGGAGGAAATAACCCAAAGAATGAAAAGCTTAGAACAGCGGTTGAAAAACACGCAAGGGTTGGCAGGTCAAAAAAGTGTTGCTTTCAAAGATCTATGTCTGTTCCCCGATGTCCACTTGCCGCCTGGTTTCAAGATTCCCAAATTTGAAAAGTACGATGGACATGGACACCCCATAGCCCACTTGAAAAGGTATTGCAATCAACTAAGGATTCTAGGAAGAAATGAAGAATTGCTAATAGCTTATTTTGGGGAAAGCCTTACGGGAGTAGCATCTAAATAGTTTTTGGATCAAGACGCATCTCGCTGGTACGTCTGGGATGACATGGCACAGGCCTTTGTCAAACAATTCCAATACAACATCGACACTGCGCCAGACCGCATTTTCCTTTCAAATCTGAAGAAGAAACCAAGTGAATGTTTCAGGGAATATGCCCTTAAATGGAGAGAGCAAGCAGCTCGTGTTGAGCCACCCATGGATGACCACGAGTTAATCACTGTCTTCCTTCAGGCTCAAGAGCCGGATTACTTTCAGAACATGATGTCTGCGGTTGGTCAATCCTTCTTGGATGTAATCAAAGTGGGAGAAATGGTAGAGAAAGGTCTTAAGACAGGCAAAATTATAAGTCAAGCAGCTCTTAAGGCTGCAGCTCAGGCTGTCCAAATTGAATCTGGTGACGCGAATGAGAGGGATAAAGAAGTCATGATGACGTCAGGGTCAAGAAGAGGTCTCAGAAGAACACCTCGAATATATGCACAGCCTCGGCAGATTTTCCATAACTCCCCTGAGCAATACTATCCATCTCAGAACCCACCATACTCAGTTGATCCACCTCAGTATGTTGTCCGGCCATCAAATCATCTAAGAAAACGGGCACGGGTGTCACAAAATCTCCACCAGCTTCAACAGAATTTCCAAGTGCCTCATAACCCATATCCAAGCCAGGGATATAGAAGGGAACAGAAGCTGAAAGATAATGTACACCAATAGGAAGGTCCTATGCAAGCTTACTTGAGAAGTTAAAACAACATTATATGATTGCACCCATTCCTCCAAATCATGTGGACCCACGTGCAAGAAGCTTTGATCCATCTAAAAGGTATGAATACCATTCCAACGCACAGGGGCATAATGTGGAAAGTTGTCGGGATCTGAAAAAGGAAATAGAAAGGATGATCCAGGAAAGATTGATTGTGATTCAGGATAGTGACACCCAGAATATCGCGCTGAATCCTTTACTTGCACATGATGATACACACTTTCTGGCGGTGATGCCTGGTGACATGGGATATGAGAATCCACTCGGGAATTTGCAAACTGAAATGGGAGAAGGCTATAGTGATTCTGATAATCAGATTTGTGGCTAAATGTCAGGCTTATCAATTGGAGAGTCATGTAAGAAGGAATCTTGGTGGCTTATTTTGTTGTCATTTCTGTTTGTCCGGTTTATATCATGGTTGTAATCCGGATATTGTCTTGTAACTCAAACCTTTTTATCCTTTTATTTTTCTTTTGATTGTATTGTCTCATTAGTGTTGTCTAGGTTTGTTCTGAATGTTGTACTCCAGTTTATTGTGCTTATTTTGTTGTACAAACTCATTTCCCATCTGTCTAATGCAATTCTCGGTCTCCCGTTATTTCTAGTCATTTTTTATGGTTTAAGTCATTTCTCTTTATAGTTCTTTTCTGTCAACACAAGTGACATGACATGCGCGCATAATTTTGGCCTAGTCTTAAAAGTTAATTGTAAAGCCATTGGGAGGTGATCAGGACTTTTAAAGGAAATAAGAACGGTTTGAGATTATTCGGAGCCCGAGTCATGTGAAACTGGGGCAAATAAAAAGAAAACTGTTAAAGCCAAGTTGGCCATGTTGACATGGGGGTCGTTCGTGGTAATGAAAATGAGAATGTTGCCCAACAGCGCTTTAAAAAATATGGCGAATGTTAATCGTGTTGTTTGCACTTGACATGTTTTGAAGATTGGAATGACGATGGCATTTTATTCTGCAACACTTTGTCCTTCGTCAACCCTTTGAGCTTTATGTGATTTCTTTCATACCCCTCCTTTGGAATCAGTAGCAAAAATTAGAAACCCAAACGTGGAAGATAAAGAAAAGAAAAAGAAATAAAAAGAGAAAACAACAAAAATAACAAAAACAACAAAAAGAAAAGAAAGAGATAAAGAAAAAGAAAAATGAAAAGGAAATCTGGGGGGAACTACGTTTGACCTGATTCCTCAAAGAGGATACATAGGCGCTTCACAGCTCGGTCATAGTGTTACAAAAAATCAAAACATCCCCAAGCAAGAAACTGGGGCAAAGGTTGTTTATTATAAATAAATCTAGGTCCGAAGGTTGTAAATTTTGAATCCAAATTGATTTTTTTTTATCCTTTAAATACCCTTTCTTTTTAGCCTATCCCAAATCCCACATTACGGTCCAAAGAAAGACCTTCCAATCAGTCATCAAAAGATGCCAAGTCAGACAAATGAGAGAGTCTTACCGGTGAACATAACACCCTGATCCCCAGCAGAAAAGACTTTGATCCCTGCATAAGAGAAATAAAAGAGAGTCTTAGCGGTAACACCCCAATCCCCAGCTGAAAAGTAATACAAATGAGAGAGTCTTATCGGTGAAAACCTTCACGGGCACCTTGAGGCGACTGAAAGCTGAGAGAAAAACAAAAATGAGAGAGCCTTGATAGTGAAAACCTCTGGGCACTACAAGTCGAATAAGGGAGAGAATCAGATGGGGAAGCACAAAACAAAGATCATGAAAGACGATTAACGGCGGAGGATAGGCTATATCTGCATGTTATGTCCATTAAAGTTAGTATCTGCGTTTAATAAGTTTTTATTTTATAACTTTTCTTTTTAGAGAGTATCCTCTTCCTTTGTCTTTTATTATGTTCCTTTTATCTTTCCACTTTCATCAAAAAATCCCCAATAGAGTCTGTTTGTGAGAAATGACTTCAGAATTTTCCATCAACTTTCCAATTATGCAAGACGAGATCTGACTAGTGCATTCGAGTGAAATGAGTCGGGAAGGAACAAGCGCAAGTCTAGTGTCCAGAAGGATATTCCTCAGCAAGAGGAAATTGACAAAGGGGTGGATCAGCGTCAAGGAGGATACCTCCATCAAAAGTGAAGGTTAATGACCTCAAGGCCAAGGCTAGTGAGACTCAAAGGTCGGGGAAATGGCCGTTCCCTAGATATGCCACAAAAGAAGAAAGATATCCCCAGCAGAAAAGGTATTTTCAGTGACACGATTGAACGAAGAAAGTAGTTCATCGGTAAAACATACAAGACCCTCAAGCAAAGTCACTGTCATATGAATATGGGGATTCCAATAAGAAGACTGGAAATAATGGTGAAAGGCTTACGAATAAGGTGTCGTCAAGAAGGTCGGAAATTATCGACCAAGTTTCAAGATGGCCAGACGACGCAAAGCAAGAATATCATCCCCAGTAAATAATATCATCCCCAGCAGGTTTTGGTGGTGTAATGGAATGCAGAGCAGGGAAGGAGGGAAGGAGAACCATCCACAGCAGGAGCATCAGAACCAACCACCGTGTTTTACACTAACAAATTTTCTTTGATTTGAATCAGGAAAAAGGAAATAGCATTGATGGAAAGGCATGCCACGAGGAAGATTATCAAACTGGGGCAGAAAATTTTCCTTTCATTTGGAAAATTTTCTGGAAGTCAGGTATCCACTTGGGGAAGAAGAAAGATAACACCCGTTTTAAGGGAAGTGGTCTTTGAACCAGTATTATCCCCAACGGTGTTGAAAGAAAGAAAATAACAAATTTTAATGAAAGGAGTTGTACCCCAGTGGACAGAACAAAGGGACTAAACTGGTGTTCAGAAAGGGCAAAAGCCAGTGTCATCCGCAGCAGCTTCCAAAAGAATGAAGCACCGATTTTGAAGGTTTAAAATTCCCCTAACAGCGCTATCCTCAACAACGTTATCCTTAGCTGATAATACTTTTATCCCAACAGTGTAGAGAGAAAAAAAAAGGAAGAAGAAGGGGAAGAAAGGAGATAGATTTCCCCAGCATTTTTATCCCCAGCAGGTAGGTAAATAATTCCCCAACAGTGTTATCCCCAGCATCCGAGGGAAGACGACACGAGTTTTTGAGGGAAGCAGACGTAAGTTGTTGTAGTCGGGAGCCCGTCCGTAGAACGGAGGCGTTATATTTTAAGTTGTTGTAGTCGGGAGCCCGCCCGTAGAGCGGAGACGTTACCTTTTTATTTTTCTGAAGTCAGAAACTCATTTGATGAAGAAGGAAGATAATACAAGTGGTAAAGGAAGGAAGAAATCATCCCCAGCAAGAATATCATTTTTCAAAACTGACAAAAATTTTCTTTGTATGTAACAGGAACAAAGCAGTGAATTATTTTTCCTAAGATGAAAACATCTTAGTCTGATGAATTATGTCTCCTAAGATAAAAATCTTAGTCTGATGAATTGTTTCTCCTAAGATAAAAATATTAGTCTGATGAATTGTTTCTCCTAAGATAAAAAAATCTTAGTCTGATGAATTTGTTTCTCCTAAGATGAAAGAATCTTAGTCTGATGAATTGTTTCTCCTAAGATGAAAAATCTTAGCCTGATGAATTGTTTCTCATAAGATGAGAGAATCTTAGTCTGATGAATTGTTTCTCCTAAGATGAAAGAAACTTAGTCCGATGAATTGTTTCTCCTAAGATGAAACATCTTAGTCTGATGAATTTTTTTCAAGTTAATAAGAAGTCAGTTAGAAAGACCTAGAAAGATAACAACAAAGAAGTAAAGACAACAGCCGGAAAGACCCATATAGATAACAAAAAGGAAAGGCCAGAATCGGAAAGTTGATAAGAAGTGGAAAGCAACAAGTAGAAGGGTTCAGATAAAAACAACAAGAAGAAGGAAGCAATAATTGGAAGGTTTCAAGTAAAACAACAAAATGGACCTAGTCTGGGGAATTATCTCCTAGAGTCAGAATCTTAGTTTGATGAATCTTTCTCCTAAGATATCAAAATCTTAGTCTGATGAATCTTTCTCCTGAGATCACATAAATTTAGATCTAGTCTGAGGAATTATCTCCTAGAGTCAAAATCTTAGTCTGATGAATGTTTCTCCTAGGATATCAAAATCTCAGTCTGATGAATCTTTCTCCTGAGATCACATAAATTTAGACCTAGTCTGATGAATTATCTCCTAGCATCAAAGTCTTAGTCTGATGAATCTTTCTCTTAAGATATCAAAATCTCAGTCTGATGAATCTTTCTCCCGAGATCACATAAATTTTGACCTAGTCTGTTGAATTATCTCCTAGCGTCAAAATCTTAGTCTGATGAATCTTTCTCCTAAGATATCAAAATCTCAATCTGATGAATCTTTCTCCTGAGATCACATAAATTTAGACCTAGTATGATGAATTATCTCCTAACGTCAAAATCTTAGTCTGATGAATCTTTCTCCTAAGATATCAAAATCTTAGTCTGATGAATCTTTCTCCTAAGATATCAAAATCTCAGTCTGATGAATCTTTCTCCTGAGATCATTTAAATTTAGACCTAGTCTGATGAATTATCTCCAAGCATCAAAATTTTAGTCTGATGAATCTTTCTTCTAAGATATCAAAATTTCAGTCTGATGAATCTTTCTCCTGAGATCACATAAATTTAGACCTAGTTTGATGAATTATCTCCTAGCGTCAAAATCTTAGTCTGATGAATCTTTCTCCTGAGATATCAAAATCTTAGTCTGTTGAATTTTTTCACCTAAGATGGTAATCATTTAGTCTTTAAATTTCAAATTTCGAAGTCGGGAGCCCGCCCGTATAACGGAGGAATACATTTTGGTCTTTACATTTTAAGCAATCACAAAAATGGACCTAGTCTGATGAATTATCTCCTAGCGTCAAAATCTTAGTCAGATGAATTTTTCTCCTAAGATGGTAATCATTCAGTCTTTAAATTTCAAGTTTTGAAGTCGGCAGCCCGCCCGTAAAACGGAGGAATACATTTCAGTCTTTACATTTTAAGCAATCACAAAAATGGACCTAGTCTGATGAATTATCTCCTAGCGTCAAAATCTTAGTCAGATGAATTTTTCTCCTAAGATATCTCTGACATTTCAAGTGTGGAAGTCAGTAGCCCTCCAGGAGAGCGAAAGGTTACAACAAAAAATCCCCAGCATAAATCCAAATTCAAAAATCAAAAGGAAGGCAGTGATGGTTAGTTCAAGCTTCGAAGAAAAATAATGAGAAGCCCACAAGAAGGAAATAAACAGTCCAAGTTCGGCAATCAAGAGAGGCCAACGAGTCAATTCAGAAGAAAGAAACATCAGCGGAAGCAGTCAACAAGAAAGCAAGGCGACAAAAGCAAGCCCGAAGATCTGGATAAGATTTTGTAATTCATAGACTAGTTTAGTCTAGCTTCTTATTTTTTGTTTAGCACGGTGCAATAAGGAGGTCGACAAGCAGTAGCCGCAACAACAACAGCGGTAGCAGCAAAAGCACAGTTCCACGGTAGTCCCAACTACCAAAACTTCCCGAACTACATTGACCTGATTCCCTTTTAGCCAGGGATATGTAGGAGACCGTTTGAAGCAAAGGTTCGGTCAAATCTTTCAAAAAATGCTTCACATGGAGTACTCAAATGGGCAAAAGTCGCTCACTCACTTTATCTTTGCACGAAAGCTCTTCGTGTTTTCAGACAAAGAGGGGCAGTTGTAAGCACGTGATTTTGCCCTATATGAGAATTACACCCAAAAATTCAAAATAAAATAATTTTCCTTTGTGTGCAATTTTAAGATTTTTCGTGGCATTTTTGGATAATTATTTGTATTTGTCTGTGCATGTTTATTTGTTTAAATTAACGAAAATAAAAAAAAAATATGTCGCATTTGCATATAGGATTTAATTCTACAATTATGGGTAATTAAATTTGTTTTACAAAAATGGAAAATCACAAAAATATGTATTTTTGCATTTTTAGCATTTAATGTCCAAATTGTGTGATTTTATTTTAATTAATGTTTGATTTTGTGTGATAATTATTATTAGGAGTTAATTAGTATTTTAAGTTAATTTTGGATTTATTAATTTAATTTAGGATCTTTAAGTTTAATTTTGGAGCAAATAAACGAAAAGAGAACAAAAAATAGAAGGAAATTGAGATTGGGCCATCTTTCAAATTAAACAAACTAGGCCCAAGTGTCTCACAAACCCAACCCAAAACCCACCGGGTCAACCTGACCCGGTCTTCCCCATAACCCAAACAACCCCCCTCATTTTCATCTCATTTGCACTACCTAACAAAACCCTAATAAAAAAACCTTAGACATCCCCCCCTCCCCCCCTTCTCTTCTTCTTCGAACCACCCCTCCAGTCGCCGGAAAAACCAGTCGACCACCAGCCATCCATGGCTGCCCTCCTTCTTTATCTTCTCCAAACGACCACTGGCCAACCTTCTCCATCGACGTCCAACGCCACCAACAGACCCAACGTTTACTGCAACCTCCCTCGCCATCAACAATCCAATCCGTCCTGTCCATGAACACCCTCACGTCGCTGCCACCCCATCGTGAAACCAACACACACACACAGAGCCTCCCGTCCCTAGCCCGCCAGCACCTTCTGCTTCACGTCCAAACAATATTCGAACCAAGCACCTTCTGCTTCACGTCCAAGCACCTTCTGCTTCGTGTTCCTCACGAGAACCAGCTCCAGGTTCACAAAAAATAGTAGCTCAAACCCCATCGTGCTTCGTCTTCCTCACGTGAACGAATCCGACGACCCTCCATTAAATCTGGCGACCTTCGTTTTATCTCAAAATAGCCTATCCTTGTCCTTATCAAACCTGCTCAAGTTTCGTTGCAGTCGAATCTGAGGTGTCGAGGTTCGTCTACGGTTCGTCGCGTTTCGAGTATAATGCTGCCTTACGGTTAGTTTTTCAAATTTGTTTGAGGCGTTATTTGACATTTTCTCTAAGTTTTGCTCCAGCAGATTTTTGTTTGTTCTCCGCTCATATGTAGGTGGTTATTCACTTGTTTTGATATGAGCATATATGAATGAGATTCCGGTTTGTTTGTGATTATTTAGTAGTTATCTGTTAAGTTTTACTTTCCCTTGTTGTTTATCATGTTTTGCATATAAGTTTAGTTTGTTTTGATTAAGTGAATCTACAGCGCTCATTCATCTTTTGTCTAAGCTTTAAATTTCGAATCTTGATTTGCTTAGAATCATTGAATCCTTCATATTGGTTGTAGTTCTGTTGGATTTAAATTGAAGTTCAATTGATGATTGATTTTAGTGATTTGAATCTACTTGTTTGTTCTGTCAAAGTTTGTTTCTGGTGTGAATCCGACCATGTTGCCTTGTTTGTTGTTGATTGGAAATGAGTTTCATGTGTTTAATTAGTCAATTGTTAGGCTTGAATTGGTTATAGCTGTAGTGATTTGGTGTTTAGTTAGGAAGTTGGTTATAGCTGATATGTTTTGGTACAGATTGAAAGGGGATAGGGTAGAATTGGAATTTCAATAATTTCAGGGGTAATACAGGAATTGATCACTTGTATAATTATTTAATTTAAGTGCTGTGTCCACTAAGAAATAATAGTATTAAAATAAGGAATTGTTTAATATAGTGGGGAATAAGACATAATGGTATTAAAAGTAGTAATTAAATATATTACCCATGCTTTGAATTAATTAATAGAGTGTGACAAGTGGTAGTGGGGGACAAACGATTAAAAATGGCACAAAACACTTAGTAATGGCTGGTAAGAGAATATTATGGGCAATAATATTTTTCTAATAGTGTGAGTGCTCTTAAGAGCTGGTCGGGCTTGTTTTTTTGCTATAAATAGAGGCAGACTTGGACAGGTTAGGGACTCTTATTTTTAGTCAGAAAAAAGGGGTGGCTTTTGGGAAATCATCTTTGAGAGGTCATATTTGAGAATAACATAAGTCTTTGATAAAGAAACAATCAGTCTTGTGAGTTCTTCCTTAATCAGTCTAAGAGAGAGCTTCTTTTGAAAGAATAAGCATCAGTCTGTTTGGTTGTATTGTTGTTTTGGAATTGGGTACCAGTCTTGTTTGGTTTGAAAACTTTCTGCAATTGCTAGGTTGTGTCTTGTTGCTGTTGGTATCTGCTGCTGCACTACTGCTGTTATTGTTGCTGTGCTACTACTGTTGACTACTCCTCCTCCTTCTATTTTCCATTATCCAGGTACACACTCTGAAATCATGTATTGATGTAAACCTGAAG
>MU716430.1:7347-19733 GCA_026770625.1 Nicotiana glauca
AGGCATATATTTCAAGTTTTAGCAGTCAGGAGCCCGCGTGGAGAACAGAGGCATATATTTCAAAGTTCTAGCAGTTAAGAGCCCACCTGGAGAACAGAGGCATATATTTCAAAGTTCTAGCAGTTAAGAGCCCACCTGGAAAACAGAGTCATATATTTCAAGTTTTAGAAATCAGGAGCCTGCCTGGAGAACAGAGGCATTTATTTTGAGTATTAGCAGTCAGGAGCTCGCTTGGAGAACAGAGGCATATATTTCAAGATTTAGCAGTCAGGAGCCTGCCTGGAGAACAGAGGCATATATTTAAAAGTTTTAGCAGTCAGGAGCCCTCCTGGAGAACAGAGGCGTATAGTTCAAGTTTTAGTAGTCAGGAGCCCGCTTTGAGAAAAGAGGCATATGTTTCAAGATTTAGCAGTCAGGAGCCCGCCTGGAGAACAAAGGCATATATATCAAGTTTTAGCAGTAAGCAGCCCGCCTTGAGAATAGAGGCATATGGTTCATGTTTTAGCAGTCATGAGCCTGCCTGGAGAACATAAGCATATATTTCAAGTTTGAGCAGTCAGGAGACCGCCTGGAGAACAGAGGCATATATTTCAAAGTTCTAGCAGTTAAGAGCCCGCCTGGAGAACAGAGTCATATATTTCAAGTTTTAGCAATCAGGAGCCTGCCTGGAGAACAGAGGCATTTATTTCGAGTTTTAGCAGTTAAGGCTTTCAAGTTTTAGCAGTCAGGAGCCTGCCTGGGGAACAGTGGCATATATATTTTAAAGTTTTAGCAGTCAGAAGCCCTCCTGGAGAACAGATGCATATATTTCATGTTTAAGCAGGCCGGAGCCCACTAGGATAACAGAGGTACATATTTCAAAGTTTAAGCAGTTAGGAGCCCGCCTGGAGAACAGAGGCATATATTTCATGTTTTAGCACTCAGGAGCGCGCTTGTTGAACAGAGGCATATATTTCAAGTTTTATCAGTTAGAGCCCGCCCGGAGAACAGAGGCTTATATTTAAAAGTTCTGGCAGTTAAGAGCCCATCTGGAGAACAGAGGCATTTACTTCAAGTTTTAGCAGTCAGGAGCTCGCTTGGAGAACAAAGGCATATATGTCAAGTTTTAGCAGTCAGGAGCCTGCCTGGAGAACAGAGGCATATATTTAAAAGTTTTAGCAGTCAGGAGCCTACCTGGAGAATAGAGGCCTACATTTCAAGTTTTAGTGGTCAGGAGCCCGCCTGGAGAAAAGAGGCATATATTTCAAGATTTAGCAGTCAGGAGCCCCCCGGGAGAACAGAGGCATATATCTCAAGTTTTAACAGTCAGCAGCCCGCCTGGAGTACAGAGGCATATGTTTCAAGTTTTATCAGTTAGGAGCCTGCCTGGAGAACAGAGGCATATATTTCAAAGTTCTAGCAATTAGGAGCCCGCCTGGAGAACAGAGTCATATATTTCAATTTTAGCAGTCAGAACCATGCCTGGAGAACAGAGACATATATTTCGAGTTTTAGCAGTCAGGAGCCCTCATGGAGAACGGAGGCATATATTTCAAGATTTGGCAGTCAGAAGCCCTCCTGGAGAATAGAGGCATATATTTTAAGTTTTCGCAGTCAGGAATCCGCCTGGAGAGCAAAGGCATATATTTCGCCCGCCTGGAGAACAGAGGCATATATTTCAAGTTTTAGCAGTCAAGAGCCTGCCTAGAGAACAGAGTCATATATTATAAAGTTCTACCAGTCAGGAGCCCGCCTGGAGAACAGAGTCATATATTTCAAGTTTTAGGAGTCAGGAGACCGCCTGGAGAACATAGGCATATATTTCAAATTTTAGCAGTCAGGAGCCTACCTGGATAACAGAGACATATATTTCAAAGTTGTAGCAGTCAGGAGCCCGCTTGGAGAACAAAGGCATATATTTCAAGTTTTAGCTGTCAGGAGCCTGCCTGGAGAACAGAGGCATATATTTAAAAGTTTTAGCAGTCAGGAACCCTCCTGGAGAACAGAAGCATATATTTCTAAGTATTAGTAGTCAGGAGCCCACCTGGAGAACAGAGGCATATATTTCAAGATTTAGCAGTCAATAGCCCGTCTGGCGAACAAAGGCATATATCTAGTGTTTTAGCAGTCAGGAGCCCGACTAGAGCACAGAGGCATATATTTCATGTTTTAGCAGTCAGGAGCACGCCTGGAGAACAGAGGCATATATTTCAAGTTTTAGGAGTCAAGATTCCCCCTGGAGAACACATGCATATATTTCTGTTTTAGCAGTCATGAGCCTGCATGGAGAATAAAGGCATATATTTCAAGTTTTAGCAGTCAGGAGCATGCCTGGAGAATAGAGGCATATATTTTAAGTTTTAGCAGTCAGGAGCATGCCTGGAGAATAGAGGCATATATTTTAAGTTTTAGCATTCAGGAGCCTGCTTGGAGAATAGAGGCATATATTTCGACCGCAGGGAGAACAGAGGCATATATTTCAAGTTTTAGCATTCAGGAGCCCGTCTGGAGAACAGAGGCATATGTTTCAAGTTTTAGCAGTCAGGAGCCCGCCTGGAGAACAGAGGCATATATTTCAAAGTTCTAGCAGTTAAGAGCCCACCTGGAGAAATGAGTCATATATTTCAAGTTTTAGCAATAAGGAGCCTGCCTGGAGAATAGAGGCATTTATTTCGTGTTTTAGCAGTCCGGAGCTCACTTGGAGAACATAGGCATATATTCAAGTTTTAGCAGTCAGGAGCCTGCCTGGGGAACAATGGCATATATTTAAAACTTTTAGCAGTCAGGATCCCTCCTGAAGAACAGAGGCATAAATTTCAAGTTTTAGAAGTTAGGACCCCACTTGGATAACAAAGGTATATATTTCAAAATTTTAGCAGTCAGGAGCCCGCCTGGAGAACATAGGCATATATTTCAAATTTTAGTAGTAAGGAGCCCGCCTGGAGAACAGAGGCATATATTTCAAAGTTCTAGTAGTCAGGAGCCCGCCTGGAGAAAAAAGGCATATATTTCAAGTTTTAGCAATCAGGAGCCTGCCTGGAGAACAAAGGCATATATTTTGAGTTTTTGCAGTCAGGAGCCCGCTTGGAGAACAGAGGCATATATTTTAAGTTTTAGCAGTCCGGAGCCTGCCTGGAGAACCGAGGCATATATTTAAAAGTTTTAGCAGTCAGGAACCCTCCTGGAGAACAGAAGCATATATTTCAAGTTTTAGTAGTTAGGAGCCTGCCTGGAAAACAGAGGCATATATTTCAAGATTTAGCAGTCAAGAGCCCGTCTGGTTAACAAAGGCATATATCACATGTTTTAGCGGTCAGGAGCCCGCCTAGAGAACAGAGTCATATATTTCATATTTTTGCAGTGAGGAGCCCGCCTGGAGAACAGAGGCATATATTTCAAGTTTTAGCAGTCAGGAGCCCGCCTAGAGAGCAGAGGCATATATTTCAAGTTTTAGCAATCAGGAGCCCGCATGGAGAATAGAGGCATATATTTCAAGTTTTAGCAGTTACGAGCATGCCTAGAGAATAGAGGCATATATTTTAAGTTTTAGCATTCAGGAGCCTGCCTGGAGAACAGAGGCATATATTTCGACCGCCTGGAGAACATAGGCATATATTTTAAGTTTTAGCCGTCAGGAGCCCACCTGGAGAACAGAGGCTTATGTTTCAAGTTTTAGCAGTCAAGAGCCCGCCTGGAGAACATAGGCGTATATTTCAAATTTTAGTAGTAAGGAGCCCGCCTGGAGAACAGAGTCATATATTTCAAAGTTCTAGCAGTCAGGAGCCCGCCTGGAGAACAGAGGCATATATTTCAAGTTTTAGTAGTCAGGAGCCTGCCTGGAGAACAAAGGCATATATTTTGAGTTTTAGCAGTCGGGAGCCCGCTTGGATAACAGAGGCATATATTTCAACTTTTAGTAGTCAGGAGCCTGCCTGGAGAACGGAGGCATATATTTAAAAGTTTTAGTAGTCAGGAACCCTCCTGTAGAACAGAAGCATATATTTCAAGTATTAGTAGTCAGGAGCCCACCTGGAGAACTGAGGCATATATTTCAAGATTTAGCAGTCAAGAGCCCGTCTGGTGAACAATGACATATATCTCATGTTTTAGTAGTCAGGAGCCCGACTAGAGCATAGAGGCATATATTTCATGTTTTAGCAGTCAGGAGCACGCCTGGCGAACAGAGGCATATATTTCAAGTTTTAGCAGTCAGGAGCCTGCCTGGAGAACAAAGGCATATATTTTGAGTTTTAGCAATCGGGAGCCCGCTTGGAGAACAGAGGCATATATTTCAACTTTTAGTAGTCAGGAGCCTGCCTAGAGAACAGAGGCATATATTTAAAAGTTTTAGCAGTCAAGAACCCTACTGGAGAACAGAAGCATATATTTCAAGTATTAGCAGTCAGGAGCCCACCTGGAGAACTGAGGCAAATATTTCAAGATATAGCAGTCAGGAGCCCGCCTGGAGAACAGAGGCATATATTTAAAGTTTTAGCAGTCAAGAGTCCCCCTAGAGAACAAAGGCATATATTTCAGTTTTAGCAGTCAGGAGCCCGCATGGAGAATAGAGGCATATATTTCAAGTTTTAGAAGTCAGGAGCATGCTTGGAGAATAGAGACATATATTTTAAGTTTTAGCATTCAGGAGCCTGCCTGGAGAACAGAGGCATATATTTCGACCGCCTGGAGAACAGAGGCATATATTTTAAGTTTTAGCAGTCAGGAGCCCGCCTGGAGAACAGAGGCTGATGTTTCAAGTTTTAGTAGTCAGGAGCCCGCCTAGAAAAAAGAGGCATATGTTTAAAGATTTAGCAGTCAGGAGCCCGCTTGGAGAACAGAGCCATATAACTCTAGTTTTAGCAATCAGCAGCCCGCCTTGAGAACAGAGGCATATGTTTCAAGTTTTAGCAGTCAGGAGCCTTCCTGGAGAACATAGTCATATATTTCAAGTTTTAGCAGTGCGGAGCCCGCCTGGAGAACAGAGGCATTTATTTCAAAGTTCTAGCTGTCAGGAGCCCGCCTGGAGAACAGAGTCATATATTTCGAGTTTTAGCAGTCAGGAGCCCTCTTGGAGAACAGAGGCATATATTTAAAGATTTAGCAGTCAGAAGCCCGCCTGGAGAATAGAAGCATATATCTCAAATTTTAGCAGTTAGGAGCCCGCCTGGAGAACAAAGGCATCTATTTCAAGTTTTAGCAGTCACGAGCCCGCCTGGAGAACAGAGGCATATATTTCAAGTTTTAGCAGTCCGGAATCTACCTGGAGAACAAAGGCATATATTTCAGTTTTAGCAGTCGCCCGCATGGAGAATAGAGGCATATATTTCAAGTTTTAGCAGTCTGGAGCCCGCCCGGAGAACAGAGGCATATATTTTAAGTTTTAGTAGTCAGGAGTCCGCCTAGAGAGCAAAGGCATATATTTCGCCCGTCTGGAGAATAGAGGCATATATTTAAAGTTTTTGCAGTTAGGAGCCTGCCTCGAGAACAGAGGCATATGTTTTAAGTTTTAGCAGTCAGGATAACGCCTGGAGAATATAGGCATATATTTCAAATTTTAGCAGTCAGGAGCCCGCCTGGAGAAAAGGGGCATATCTTTCAAAGTTCTAGCAGTCAGGAGCCCGCCTGGAGAATAGAGTCATATATTTCAAGTTTTAGCAGTCAGGAGCCTGCCTGGAGAACAAAGAAATATATTTTGAGTTTAGCAGTCAAGAGCCCGCTTGGAGAACAGAGGCATATATTTCAAGTTTTAGCAGTCATGAGCCTGCCTGGAGAACAGTGGCATATATTGAAAAGTTTTAGCACTCAAGAACCCTCCTGGAGAACATAAGTAGATATTTCAAGTTTTAGTAGTCAGAAGACCGCCTGGAGAACAGAGGCATATATTTCAAGATTTAGCAGTTAGGAGCCCATCTAGTGAACAAAGGCATATAACTCATGTTTTAGCAGTCAGGAGCCCGCCTAGAGAACAGAGGCATATATTTCATATTTTAGCAGTCAGGAGCCCGCCTGGAGAACAGAGGCATATATTTCAAGATTAAGCAGTCAAGATTCCCCCTGGAGAACAGAGGCATATATTTCAGTTTTAGCAGTCAGGAGTCCGCACGGAGAATAAAGGCATATATTGCAAGTTTAGCAGTCAGGAGCATGCCTGGAGAATAAAGGCATATATTTTAAGTTTTAGCATTTAGGAGCCCGCCTGGAGAATAGAGGCATATATTTCGACCGCCTGGAGAACAGAGGCATATATTTCAAGTTTTAGCAGTCAGGAGCCCGCCTGGAGAACAGAGGCATATATTTCAAGTTTTAGCAGTCAGGAGCCCACCTGGAGAACAGAGGCATATATTTCAAGTTTTAGCAGTCAGGAGCCGGCCTGGAGAACAAAGAAATATATTTTGAGTTTTAGCTGTCAGGAGCCCGCTTGGAGAACTGAGGCATATATTTCTAGTTTTAGCAGTTAGGAGCCTGCATGGAGAACAGTGGCATATATTTAAAAGTGTTAGCAGTCAGGAACCCTCCTGGAGAACACAAGCATATATTTCAAGTTTTAGTAGTCAGAAGCCCGCTTGGAGAACAGAGGCATATATTTCGAGATTTAACAGTCAGGAGCCCGTCTAGTGAACAAAGGCATATATCTCATGTTTTAGCAGTCAGGAGCCCTCCTAGAGAACAGAGGCATATATTTCACGTTTTAGCAGTCAGGAGCCCGCCTGGAGAACAGAGGCATATATTTTAAGTTTTAGCAGTCAAGAATCCCCCTGGAGAATAGAGGCAAATATTTTAGTTTTAGCAGTCATGAGCCCGCATGGAGAATAAAGGCATATATTTCAAGTTTTAGAAGTCAGGAACATGCCTGGAGAATAAAGGCATATATTTTATGTTTTAGTATTCAGGAGCCCGCCTCGAGAATAGAGGCATATACTACGACCGCCTGGAGAACAGAGGCATATATTTCAAGTTTTAGCAGACAAGAGCCCGCCTGGAGAACAGAGGCATATGTTTCAAGTTTTAGCAGTCAGGAGCCCGCCTGGAGAACATAGGCATATATNTGGCATATATTTAAAAGTTTTAGCAGTCAGAAACCCTCATAGAGAAAAGAAGCATATATTTCAAGTTTTAGTAGACAGAAGCCCGCCTGGAGAACAGAGGCATATATTTCAAGATTTAGCAGTCAGGAGCCCGTCTAGTGAACAAAGGCATATATCTCATGATTTAACAGTCAGGAGCCTGCCTAGAGAACAGAGGCATATATTTCACGTTTTAGCAGTCAGGAGCCCGCCTGGAGAACAGAGGCATATATTTCAAGTTTTAGCAGTCAGGAGCCCGCCTGGAGAACAGAGGCATATGTTTCAAGTTTTAGCAGTCAGGAGCCCGCCTGGAGAACATAGGCATATATTTCAAGTTTTGGCAGTCAGGAGCCCGCTTGGAGAACAGAGGCCTATATTTCAAAGTTCTAGCAGTTAAGAGCCCACCTGGAGAATAGAGTCATATATTTCAAGTTTTAGCAATCAGGAGCCTGCCTGGAGAACAGAGGCATCTATTTCGAGTTTTAGCAGTCAGGAGCTCCCTTGGAGAACTGAGGCATATATTTCATGTTTTAGCAGTCAGGAGCCTGCCTAGGGAACAGTGGCATATATTTACATGTTTTAGCAGTCAGGAGCCCTCCTGGAGAACAGAGGCATATATTTTAAGTTTTAGCAGTCAGGATCCTGCTTGGATCATAGAAGAATATATTTCAAGTTTTAGCAGTCAGGAGCCCACTTGGATAACAGAGGTATATATTTCAAAGTTTTAGCACTAAAGAGCCCGCCTGGAGAACAGAGGCATATATTTCAAGTTTTAGCAGTCAGGAGCCTGCTTGGAGAACAGAGGCATATATTTCAAGTTTTAGCAGTCAGGAGCCTGATTGGAGAACAAAGAAATATATTTTGAGTTTTAGCAGTCAAGAGCCCGCTTGGAGAACAGAGACATATATTTCAAGTTTTAGCAGTCAAGAGCCTGCCTGGAGAACAGTGGCATATATTTAAAAGCAGTCAGAAACCCTCCTAAAGAACAGAAGCATATATTTCAAGTTTTAGTAGACAGAAGCCCGTCTGGAGAACAGAGGCATATATTTCAAGATTTAGCAGTCAGGAGCCCGTCTAGTGAACAAAGGCATATATCTCATGATTTAACAGCCAGGAGCCCGCCTAGAGAACAGAGGCATATATTTCACGTTTTAGCAGTCAGGAGCCCGCCTGGAAAACAGAGGCATATATTTTAAGTTTTAGCAGTCAAGAGTCCCCCTGGAGAACAGAGGCATATATTTCAGTTTTAGCAGTCAAGAGTCCCCCTGGAGAACAGAGGCATATATTTCAGTTTTAGCAGTCAGGAGCCCGCATGGCGAATATAGGCATATATCTCATGTTTTAGCAATCAGGAGCATGCCTGGAGAATAAAGGCATATATTTTAAGTTTTAGCATTCAGGAGCCCGCCTGGAGAATAGAGGCATATATTTCGACCGCCTGGAGAACAGAGGCATATATTTCAAGTTTTAGCAGTCAGGAGCCCCCTTGGAGAACAGAGGCATATGTTTCAAGTTTTAGCAGTCAGGAGCCAGTCTGGAGAACATAGGCATATATTTCAAGTTTTAAAAGTCAGGAGCTCGCTTGGAGATCAGAGGCCTATATTTAAAAGTTCTAGAAGTTAAGATCCCACCTAGAGAACAGAGTCATATATTTCAAGTTTTAGCAATCAGGAGCCTGCCTGGAGAACAGAGGCATTTATTTCGAGTTTTAGCAGTCAGGAGCTCGCTTGGAGAACAGAGGCATATATTTCATGTTTTAGCAGTCACGAGCATGCCTGGGGAACAGTGGCATATATTTACAAGTTTTAGCAGTCAGGAGCCCTCCTGGAGAACAGAGGCGTATATTTCAAGTTTTAGCAATCAGGAGCCCACTTGGATCATAGAGGCATATATTTCAAGTTTTAGCAGTCAGGAGCCCACTTGGATAACAAAGGTATATATTTCAAAGTTTTAGCACTCGGAGCCCGCTTGGAGAACAGAGGCATATATTTCAAGTTTTAGCAGTCAGGAGCCCGCCTGGAGAACAGAGGCATATATTTTAAGTTTTAGCAGTCAGGAGCCTGAGTGGAGAACAATGAAATATATTTTGAGTTTTAGCAGTCAGGAGCCCGCTTGGAGAACTGAGGCATATATTTCTAGTTTTACAAGTCAGGAGCCTGCCTGGAGAACAGTGGCATATATTTAAAAGTTTTAGCATTCAGGAACCCTCCTGGAGAACAGAAGCAGATATTTCAAGTTTTCGTAGTCAGAAGACCGCCTGGAGAACAGAGGCATATATTTCAAGATTTAGCAGTCAGGAGCCCGTCTAGTGAACAAAGGTATATAACTCATGGTTTAGCAGTCAGGGGCCCCCCTAAAGAACAGAGGCATATATTTCAGTTTTAGCAGTCAGGAGCCCGCATGGAGAATAAAGGCATATATTTCATGTTTTAGCAATTAGGAGCATGCCTGGAGAATAGGGGCATATATTTTAAGTTTTAGCATCCAGGAGCCTGCCTAGAGAATAGAGGCATATATTTCGACCGCCTGGAGAATAGAGGCATATATTTTAAGTTTTAGCAGTCAGGAGCCTGCCTGGGGAACAGAGGCTTATGTTTCAAGTTTTAGCAGCCAGGAGCACGCCTGGAGAACATAGGCATATATTTCAAATTTTAGTAGTAAGGAGTCCGCCTGGAGAACAGAGGCATATATTTCAAAGTTCTAGCAATCAGGAGCCCGCCTGGAGAACAGAGGCATATAAATCAAGTTTTAGCAATCAGGAGCCTGCCTGGAGAACAAACGCATATATTTTGAGTTTTAGCAGTCAGGAGCTCGCTTGGAGAACAGAGACATATATTTCAAGTTTTAGCAGTCAGGAGCCTGCCTGGGGAACAGAGGCATATATTTAAAAGTTTTAGCAGTCAGGAACCCTCCTGGAGAACAGAAGCATATATTTCAAGTTTTAGTAGTCAGAATCTTGCCTAGAGAACAGAGGCACATATTTCAAGATTTAGCAGTCAAGAGCCCGTCTTGTGAACAAAGGCATATATCTCATGTTTTAGCAGTCAGGAGCCCGCTTAGAGAACAGAGCCACATATTTCACATTTTAGCAGTCAGGAGCCCGCCTGGAGAATAGAGGCATATATTTCAAGTTTTAGCAGTCAAGAGTCCCCCTGGTGAACAGAGGCATATATTTCAGTTTTAGCAGTCAGGAGCCCGCATGGAGAATAGAGGCATATATTTCAAATTTTAGAAGTCAGGAGCATGCTTGGAGAATAGAGGCATATAATTTAAGTTTTAGCATTCAGGAGCCTGCCCGGAGAACAGAGGCATATATTTCGACCGCCTGGAGAACAGAGGCATATATTTTAAGTTTTAACAGTCAGGAGCCCGCCTGGAGAACAGAGGCTTATGTTTCATGTTTTAGTAGTCAGGAGCCCGCCTAGAAAAAAGAGGCATATGTTTCAAGATTTAGCAGTCAGTAGCCCGCTTGGAGAACAGAGGCTTATATCTCTAGTTTTAGCAGTCAGCAGCACGCCTGCAGAATAGAGGCATATGTTTCAAGTTTTAGCAGTCAGGAGCCTGCATGGAGAACATAGGCATATATTTCAAGTTTTAGCAGTCCGGAGCCCGCTTGGAGAACAGAGGCATTTATTTCAAAGTTCTAGCAGTCAGGAGCCCGCCTGGAGAACAGAGTCATATATTTCAAGTTTTAGCAGTCAGGAGTCTTCCTGGAGAACAGAGACATATATTTCGAGTTTTAGCATTCAGGAGCCCTCTTGGAGAACAGAGGCATATATTTCAAGATTTAGCAGTCAGAAGCCCGCCTGGAGAATAGAATCATATATCTCAAATTTTAGCAGTTAGGAGCCTGCCTGGAGAACAAAGGCATCTATTTCAAGTTTTAGCAGTCACGAGCCCGCCTGGAGAACAGAGGCATATATTTCAAGTTCTAGTAGTCCGGAATCCACCTGGAGAACAAAGGCATATATTTCAGTTTTAGTAGTCAGGAGCCCGCATGGAGAATAGAGGCATATATTTCAAGTTTTAGCAGTCTGGAGCCCGCCTGGAGAACAGAGGCATATATTTTAAGTTTTAGTAGTCAGGAGTCCACCTAGAGAGCAAAGGCATATATTTCGCCTGTCTGGAGAACAGAGGCATATATTTAAAGTTTTAGGAGTCAGGAGCCTGCTTGGAAAACAGAGACATATGTTTTAAGTTTTAGCAGTCAGGATACCGCCTGGAGAATATAGGCATATATTTCAAATTTTAGCAGTTAGGAGCCCGCCTGGAGAAAAGAGGCATATATTTCAAAGTTCTAGCAGTCAGGAGCCCGCCTGGAGAACAGAGTCATATATTTCAAGTTTTAGCAGTCAGGAGCCTGCCTGGAGAACAAAGAAATATATTTTGAGTTTTAGCAGTCAGGATCCCGCTTGGAGAACAGAGGCATATATTTCAAGTTTTAGCAGTCAAGAGCCTGCCTGGAGAACAGTGGCATATATTTAAAAGTTTTAGCAGTCAGGAACCCTCCTGGAGAACAGAAGCACATATTTCAAGTTTTAGTAGTCAGAAGCCCGCCTGGAGAACAGAGGCATATATTTCAAGATTTAACAGTCAGGAGCCCGTCTAGTGAACAAAGGCATATATCTCATGTTTTAGCAATCAGGAGCCCGCCTAGAGAACAGAGGCATATATTTCACGTTTTAGCAGTCAGGAGCCCGCCTGGAGAACAGAGGCATATATTTCAAGTTTTACCAGTCAAGAATCCCCCTGGAGAACAGAGGCAAATATTTAAGTTTTACCAGTCAGGAGCCCGCATGGAGAATAAAGGCATATATTTTAAGTTTTAGCAGTCAGGAGCATGCCTGGAGAATAAAGGCATATATTTTAAGTTTTAGTATTCAAGAGCCCGCCTGGAGAATAGAGGCATATATTTCGACAGCCTGGAGAACAGAGGCATATATTTCAAGTTTTTGCAGTCAGGAGCCCTCCTGGAGAACAGAGGCATATGTTTCAAGTTTTAGCAGTCAGGAGCCCGCCTGGAGAACATAGGCATATATTTCAAGTTTTAGCAGTTAGGAGCCCGCTTTGAGATCAGAGGCCTATATTTCAAAGTTCTAGCAGTTAAGAGCCCACCTGGAGAATAGAGTCATATATTTCAAGTTTTAGCAATCAGGAGCCTGCCTGGAGAACAGAGGCATTTATTTCGACTTTTAGCAGTCAGGAGCTCCCTTGGAGAACAGAGGCATATATTTCATGTTTTAGCAGTCAGGAGCCTGCCTGGGGAACAATGGCATATATTTACATGTGTTAGCAGTCAGGAGCCCTCCTGGAGAACAGAGGCATATATTTCAAGTTTTAGCA
>MU716430.1:39393-55472 GCA_026770625.1 Nicotiana glauca
CCCCCCCCCCCCACACTCTTCTCCTTCACCTCTTCAGAGACCCCTCCTGTCTCCGCCATCTACCGCACTAGACCGCCGCTGGAAATCGCCTCAAGGCGGCGGCCGGCGACCAAACACCCCCAAACTCACACCAATGCTTCCTCTCCCTTCCCCATCATGAATCCACCACAGCTTCATTCAAATCCCACCCAATCTCCTCAATTCGTGGAAACCCTAACGCCGTCCAAATTTTCTCCGGTGGCGGTGCCGCCCTGTTCAAACCCAAACCTCACCCAGGCAACCTTCATCCTTTCCTTAACCCCCAATCCACTACCCTTTTTCCCAAATCTTCAACAATTGGCCGTATTCTTAAATCTAAAACAGTAGGAAGCAAAGCAGTCAAGTCTATCAACATACACGACTTTTGGGGGTTCGTTTGTGTTTCAAGCTTCGAAGTCCGGACTTAGCAAACTGGTATTGTTCAATTGTTCTTGATAAAGAACAAGGGACCAATATTAGTTTGACCATGTCCTTGGTCTCCACCGTCTCTTAAGTCCAAACTAGTAAGATTCCTTTTCTTTCTTCGCGTTTTTCATTCATCCTTTTGCTTCATCTAGTTCTTCTATTATATTTTTTTTTTTAAAATCACACCCCCCTCAAGGCAGTGTGTGGTATATGTGGGTGTGCTTGTTCTCTTCCCTCTTTCAAATCTTCTTAGTCATATCTTTGTGTGATTTTTATTTTAGGTTATGAACTTTTTTTGTTTTTGATAATTAGTTTAGGTATGCTAATTTCAAGTCATTAGTTTATTTTTAATACATTAATCCAGATAATAATTTGTAAATTATTTGCAATTTTTTTGCCTGTTGTGGGTTGGTTTGGTTTGAAATTGCTATTATTTTGAATTTTCGCTAAGTCAATGAAGAGTTATTGGTTTTTGTTGGGTTACGTCTAATTTGAAAGCCCAAGGAAAAGATTAGTCCAATTAAGGCTAAACATTGGGTCAACTTGACCCATCAGCTGAAGGTTGGGTAGTTTAGGTAGTTTGCAAGGACATTAGGGGTAATTTATGGAATTTAACTTAGGGAATCTTAGGGTAACTGAAATAGGAAGGTTCTAGTAGGGGCTTTAGGTGAATTTTAGACTTTTAAGTAGCTAACTTGGGTAACAAGTCAATAAATAAAGGACTGTTAAGCTAAAAATAAAAGTAAGAAAGGGACCTATGGGGTAAATTAAATTCAGTAGGGCTGTCCTATTTGCTTGCCAATAAAGGCACATCAAACTTGCCTTTGAAGGCAAGGTTAGAAGAGCTAAATAGATAAAAATCTTCTGAAAATTAGACGGCTGAAAACACAAAGAAAAATCACTGTTCTATTGGTTCTGGGATAATTTCTAAGCAATTGAAGGTTAAAATAAGCGGAATCAGTTGGGGTTCAAGGGTGTTTTGGTTCATTTCTGGTTTGATTTTGAGTGTTGGGCTTTGTAACAAACTGTTTGAGAGTCCTGCTGGTTTGCATTTTCTTTGAAATCATTTTTCTTTGGTCATTTTTCTGGGTTAATTTTGTTGTTGTGGCTAAACTTGCAACTGAACCACTTACTGCTGCTTTTCGTTGTAATCGAGGTATGCCTTGGATCTATTGATGTGAAGTGCGAATGTGAGCATGTATCTCAAGTTGATGAATGTTGACCAGCATTAAATTTTCTGCTGTATATTCATTATCAAATCTAATTTAGTCTTTGTTAGTATAATCTATTTTGTTGACAGTCCGTTTGGTTAAGTTCGCATATGAGTTTGTGAAATACAATTGAGTTGGATGGTATTTGTACCTTTAGTATGTGTTTAAAATGGACTAAGGCTTGTAAGTTCATAATTGGATCATTTGATTTTATGTCTCATTAGAAACACTAGATATATGTCTAATGCAATCGATGACTGCGGGTTTATGTTGATTTTTAGCCGTTTGGTGTATTTATATATACCTTTAGTATTGTGTCTCATATGGAGGCCTAGAGTTGAATTTGTGGGTGTTTGGTTCAATGTTTAGTTCACTCTCCTGTCTAACATTATGATTGAATGATTATTGGACTTCTCACCGTTGAATCTGATTATGAATGCTCATGGAACTTGGTTGATAATTGATACAAAGGGATTCCCGTTACATTTTGCATTCCCTTTGATAAACAGTAATGGCTTATGTTAAATCATGTTCATGTTAAATCATCACAATGGTATTATGACCATGAATTAGATAATTGACTGTTGGTTAAATAGAGAAAAGGGTCCAAGTTATTTCAAAGATAATGTTAGCTTAGTGTATCCTTCTCTCGTACATGAATTCTTAAGCATCCAAGAATTGAGCATGATCTTAATGAAATTTCAAAATGAGCCTGGTATGTTACCCAGCCCAAGGCTAACGAGTAATCAACTCAAAAGCCCGTATGGTGTTCAACTGCGGATCCCAATTCACTGGACTGACCTCAGGTGCAATTCATTCATCACAATTGGACTGCCAGGCTGGGCTTCATTTGGAGCCCAGTCGTTATGTGGGTTGAGCCAATTATAATGGGCGACTCAAATGTGATCTCGTCTGGCCCTCTTAAATTCATAATATATATAAAACAAATAATAAATGTTTGTAGCAAGCCTTTAGGTCCATTAAAATATGATTGTGGTTGTGTATACGCTCGCATAACATGACCATAATCCTAAAATTAATTTGGAGTATGCGTTCGCGCAACTCCGACCAAACTCTTCTTAATAATAAAATATGTTACGAGCTTAATTGATATTAGCTTACATAGTTGATTAAATCTCATATGGACCTCGTATTAATTTCATAATCTAGATGTAAAAATGACTAAATTTCGTAGCATATCCTTCAGGGCCGTTTAAACTACTAGTGTGGTTGTGTATACGTTCGCGTAACACAAATACGCTTCTAAAAATAAAACCGGAGTATGCGTCCACGCAACTTTAGCCCAAACTCCCTTAATAATAATTAGGCATTATTAATTATGGACACATTCGCGTGACATGATTTTTGACGTGCCAAACAAATGGGTATACGTACGCGTAACCCGTTTCAAGATAATTTTCTTAATTAAAAGCGGTGAAAGAGGCAAAAGCGCATAGGTTCTAAAATCAGTAATTAAATAATTTGTTTAAGCCAAGTATGATCAAAGCAACCGTGCTAGAACCACGGAACTCGGGTGTGCCTAACACCTTCTCCCGGGTTAAAAGAATTCCTTACCCAAATTTCTGGTTCGCAGGATGTTAAACAGAGTCTTTCTTTTCCTCGATTTGGGATCTTAAACCGGTGATGACTTGGGATACCATAAATCTCCCAAGTGGCGACTCTGATTCTTTTAATAAAATAATCCCGTCTCGATTGTCACTTCAAGTTGGAAATAACTCCCTTTATTATATCCTCTTACGGGGGTGTAGTAAGAAAAATGAGGTGTGACAATACATTGTTACTTTCTTTCAAACGGTTATATGTAGTAAATCTTAGTAGTCCGTTAGTATTGTGACTCCAGTTCTGGTGGAGGCATATGTGGATTTTTTCTTATTTATTTGGTTTATATCGTTTAAATCTTCCGCTAAATTACGAAATTTGCTGTTGTTTAAGTATGTATTTCCTGTTAATTAAATTGGTAAAATTGAATTGTCAATAAAAATAGTTATGAATTATAAATGCGTGGCTTGCCTAGCTTCTACGAGTAGGTGCCATCACGACCCCGAGGGTGGTAAATTCGGGTCATGACATGTAGTTATTACGTGCTTATTATGTCTTGTTGTTTTTGTTAAGGTTGTTATCTTGTTTTTTTCCCTGATCCTTGTTATGTACTATTCATGCTTATATTGACAATTAATCATGTTGAATAAGACCGATGATATTCTCGTGGTAATTGACCATTTTTGAGTATTGATTCAAGTTGATATCTATATTGCGAACTAACTGTTGAAACAAAATTGGTTATTATTGATTCCCTTGCCGGGATGTTATTGTTTCTGTTGTTGATTCCATTGCCGGGATGTTATTGTTTCTGTTTTTGATTCCCATGCCGGGATTTTGTTGTTTCTATTGTTGATTCCCTTGGCGGGATGTTGTTGTTTCTATTGGTTGGGTGAAGAAGAGTGTAAAGAACGAAGGGTGATGCCGTGCACTTTCGATTTGCTGTGTTCAATTGTTATTATCAATTCAAGTATTTTAACTGTTTAGATTCCTTTACTGTTGTGATCCTTTATGATGGAATCCCATAGTATATCAATATTTTACAGTATTTATATACATAATTCAATACTTCAAGTTTCAATAATTTTTCATTTTAAATTCAATTAGTTACCCGATTAAATTCTCTTAAATCGTCTAAGGTTGTATTTTACTTTAAAAAAAAAGAATTTCTACTAAGTTAAATTATTAAATCCCATGTTAAACGTAATAATTCATTTGATGTTGTATTTTAATTGAAAATGGTACTTTTATTACTCAAATAATTTCTAAAAATAACTTCATCTTTTCTTGTTGAGTTCCTAATTGGCTTAGAAGTTGTACTATACTTTATGCTATGTAAATGAGACTCTTTGAACATCTTAATTTCATTGGTTATGGACCCTATGAATTGAGTAACATGAGAACGTTGTTGTGCAAAGAGAGATAGAAATATGAGGGTACAAGGTGCAGGGTGTGCTAAAGGTTTGGTAATTAAGGTTACAATATGAGTCATCGAGTTTGAGATGGCTGGAATTGTGCATCAGAAATGATATGATTTATTGAGCTAACATCGCCTTCCTTGTTGAGTACATTTTTACTTGTCTGTGTTCCAGCTATGTTAGTGTTAATTTACTTAGTTATCTTTCGTTTCCATCCGAGTTTCCTTTTACTATTTTGACTGCTTGTAGTTTGATTTATCCTTGCTGTTGATATTACTTCGTTACCTTTATCTTGATATTTGTTATCATATCCTGTTTAATCTGTCGGACCAGTAGGCATCTTGACTGCTCCTCGTCAATACCCCCACCAAGGTCGGTCTTGATACTTACTGGGTACCGCCGTGGTGTGCTCATACTACACTTCTGTATATTTTTTTGTGTACAGCTCGAGGTATTGATCGGTAGTAGCTGTAAAGATCGTTGCGGTGGAGACTCAAGACAACCTGCTGCTGCGTTCGCAGGCCTCGGAGTCACATTCAGTTGTAATCATGTTCCATGGATTCCTTTTCGTTCCGGAACAGTGTTGTATTTATTTTGTATAACTACTGTTAGAAAGGCTTGTGACTTGTACCACCGGTTTTGATAATTGTAATGTGTTAAGAGATATTTAATTTAAAGTTAGCAGCTATTAACGTTATTTCAATTAACGTTAGGCGTACCTAGTTTAAAGACTAGGTGTCATCACGCTCCTTCGGAGAGATATTTGGGTAGTGAGAAAATTTTCTTCAATGTTAGCAAGAAAAAATCACATAGGCATACCTATATATGGATACAAGAAGAACATTCTTAAGAAGAATCATAGACTGTCAATCCAGATCATTAACGGATTACAGGACCTGCATTATACATTTATTGTAATCTGATAATCATAAAATAGCATATCTTTCACTAAATTTTCAATCTTGAAATTCATGAAACAACAATAACAACTCAGTGAAATTCCACTAGCTAGTAGACTCTAACGAAGGTAGTGTGTATGCAGAACTTAAAGATTAAATTATATAATACTTTTGAGGGAAATCTTACTTGATCAATTCTTTAATATTTTCATTGTTTATCTCTATTCTGATGGTAGGGAGAAGCAGATAACATGCATTGGCATGCATTAATATCTTTGTCCTGCAAAACTTAAATGTGCTCCAAAATTAGAAAGCAAGGGACACATAGTCAAATCCATTTCTAGTAACCGTGTGCTAAAGAATATTTGTGCAACAATTTATTTATAAGCAGTTCAAATATTAAGAATGTGGGGACCAATTTAATTAAATGGCTGTGGAATTTGAAAATAAGCATATCACATGCATCGACTAACCTAATATGGGATACCATTTAATATAAGCTGACTGCTAAATTTAGTTCTATTACAAAGACTAACTGGTTGAAGTTATCTCAGTGCTTATAAAAAGGCTCAATATCTTACGCTTATAAAACAATAGTTCATGAACTAGAATATTAAGTTATTACACGTTTATAGTATGAACATATTGATGTACATTGGAAGATACAATGTTTAAAGGCAGTGGCAGATCCAAGATTTTAAAGTTATGGGTGCTCGCCGACAAAAACTTCAAAAAAAGAGGAAAAATAAATTTACTTGTGATTGCTCACTCAATATTTATTTAAATATTTATACTGTTATCTATACAAATTTATTAATATGGTCAAAGTTAATGGGTACTTAAGCACCCACAACAATGCAATGTGCATCCGCCACTGTTTAAAGGTATCATCCATGTACTTTGGAATATGTGAAATGTGAACATGATTAGTGTTTTTTTTTTTTTTGAGCAAACAGGAAATATATATATATTAAAGGTTAAGGAACATGCCATACATGCGATTCGTAGTTAGCGTCACATAGGACACTTAGATTACCCATGCTTGCGAAAGTATTACAAGCATCATAGGATAAAAGTTTTTCAAAAACATATTGTTCTAGTACATCATGTTCTACTAGGATTTTAACATCTGCGGGAGGATCAACAAAATACTTTCTTCTTCTTCCTGGCATTAGCAATTCCCATCTGTGCCAGCCACTGCTTAATCTTCCTTTACTGATTGATTGAAAGTAGCAAGGAAAGACAAGCAAAAACTTTGTTGGCTCAAGAAGCAACTGAAGAGAGAGAAAGAGTAGTAAAAGAAATACAAGTAGCGTCTCAGGTGTACTCTAGGCTAAATACATGAAAGACTCTTCTTCGTAAGTTTTGAGTATTCTTTTGTGTTATCTTGCTCTCCCAAATTCTCTAACAAGATAAACCACATTAATCCCAAAAATTCAAGAATTAATATATGCTTTTTTCAGCAGAAATAGGCTATATACATTCGCTAAATTATTTATAATCTTAAAATTCATGTAAAATTCGGTTAGATAATACTTTTGAGGGAAATCTTACTTGATCATTCGAACTTAATTTTTTTGGTTATTCTTGTCGTTTACGCTGATTGTAGAGTTACATGCATAGGCATTAACATTTTTGTCCTGCAAAATATAAATGTGTTCCAAAATTAGAAAGCAAGAGTCACATGTTCAACAACATTTTTAGTAACCAAGTTAAAGAAGATTTGTATCATACAATTCGTTATATTTATAAGCAGTTCCAATGAGTATGTGGGGGACCGATTTATTTTATTGGCTGCTAAGATTAGTTCTATAATTACAAAGACTTACTGGTTGATGTTATGATCACAGTGCTTATAAAAAGGCTCTATATCTTACACTTCAAAAGCATCCTTAGCTTAGTACTCCTTTCTTTTTTCCCATTTACAGCTTTTCAAGCTCTAAGTGTTCAACTTCTTCTGCTTCTTCAACTTCAAGTCTGACTGTTGGAATGGCGAAAGTGATGGATTTTAACTTAGTGCTCATGGCTGCAGTGCTTTGTACGTATCTTGGGACGACAACTGAAGCGGAGGATCTCTATGTTAACACTACCATTCTCGACAGTGCAATCGCTAAAGGAGCAGGTGACAAAATGTTTCTTCAGAAATGAACAAAAACAATATTTCCATATTTTCTTAACTTTTGTAGTTTGGAGATATTGTCTTTGTTTTTTTCGCTGATTGAGTTAATGTTTATTTATAATTTTATATACTAGTATGCTTGGATGGAAGTGCACCAGCATTCCACTTTTATCCAGGAAGTGGCTCTGGAGTTTATAGTTGGCTCATTCACCTTCAGGTTAATTAATTAGGCATGCACAAATTATAATTTTTTTTTTGATTGAAATTTTGGCTAATCTTCAACTCTGAGTTTCCAGGGTGGAGGGTGGTGTGAAACCACTTCCGACTGCCAATATCGTGCACATACGGACTTATCTTCGAATAATGCACCAATTGTAGCTCATTTTAGTGGAGTTCTAAGCAATGATCCTCAACTAAATCCAGGAGGTTAAATAGGTTATGTGTATTTATCATTTTCTTTTACTTCTATAAGATATTGTGGGCTTGTGGCACTGATAACTAATGAAAATTAACTTCTTTTTTTTTTGTTTTTGAATTTAGACTTTTACAATTGGAACCTAGTCAAGATCAGATATTGTGATGGGTCTTCATATACTGGCGATATTGAAGAAGTTGATCCGGTATGTCAAAAAAATTTTATTAATCGTGTTAGAATTCTTTGTCGCTGTTTTCTAACTAAAAATGCCATCAAATTTCAGGATACAAACCTACACTATAGAGGAGCAAGAATTTTTGAGGCAATCATGGAGGAATTACTCTACAGTAAAGGGATGATTTATGCTCAAAATGTTCGTCTCGATTAAAAATCATAGTCCTCTAATTTCTTTCTAATTAAGTGGCTGAAATATAAGAAATTTTTATAATTTGATGACAGGCTATCCTTAGTGGAACTTCAGCAGGAGGGTTGGGTGCAATCCTACATTGTGATAAATTCAGACTTTTTTTCCCATTGACTGTTAGAGTGAAGTGCATTTCTGATGCTGGTTTTTTTGTGAATGTGTAAGTTCATGATTTATGAGATATTAATTTTTTTCAGAGTGTGTTCTCTCTTTTTAACTAATTTTTGGTTGAATTTGTGCAGAAAAACTATAACTGGGGAGCCACAAATTGAAGAGTATTATAAGAGAGTTGTTGCTTTGCATGTAAGAACCATATTATTAATTAGTAGATATTTTCTCTATTGTCATTCTTTATTGCTTTTTATTTGAACATTAACTTTCTGTTGCATTATTTTGCATATACCTATTGTATATAAACATTAATTATTGACTCTCTTTTGGGTATACTTTAGGGATCTACCAAGAACCTACCAGTCTCTTGCACCCTGAGCTTAGACGATCCAAGTTTGGTAAAAGCAATATTTTTTATGGAATAGAAAAGAAAATTAGCCAACATAATATTTCTCATTAATATACAATTCAATTTTGGCAGTGCTTCTTCCCTCAGTATGCAGCACAACATATTTGCACACCCCTTTTCATCATTCATTCAGCCTACGATTCTTTTCAGGTTCAATTTTCTTTTTCATATATATGCTATATATTTAATTTATATCCTTTATTTCCGTTCTTATATTCTAAATGTTTTTGCTTTTTGAATTTTGATTCTTGAAAATTAGATAAACCACAGTTTGGTTCCTCCAGAAGCTGACCCTCAACATGTTTGGGATTATTGCAAAGGAAATTTAAACAATTGTTCACCTACTCAACTTCAAACAATCCAAGGTATTGGAAAATTATGGGTTTCTTTTTTAATGTGACAATTCCTCTCTTTAACATTCTCTCTAACCTGCTTATCAATATTTTTGTTTCAGATTTTAGGTTGACATTTTTGGAGGCGTTGAATGAACAAGGACCAAGTACATCAAGAGGATATTTCATTTCCTCTTGCCATTCCCACCATGGCATTGAAATACAAAGCTATTGGTCCTACAACAACTCTCCAACATTAGCTAACAAGGTCACTTTTTTTTTCGCGATATAATTTCAGATTTCCTTATGTTGTTATTTGACATTAATTAACAATTACTTATTGTAACAGACTATCGCTGAAGCTGTTGGAGACTGGTTTTTTGATAGGAGTGGGTTTCAAGAGGTTTATTGCCCCTATCCTTGTGGCATATCTTGCCATTAGATATTCTGATATTGTACTTCTTTTCTTTTTTTCTTTTTTCTTTTTTGAGCAAAAAAGTAGTATTGAATTTAAATGTTAGCCAACCTATACGCTTGTGATATGTTAAGATTGTTCTTCAAACACTAATATACATTGTTGCAAATTGGTCTTTTTTTTTGGACCTCCAACATGTTATAATTAAGCCCTTATATGAATCTATGGCTAGATATTTTCAATCTCATGAAATATACACGTATTAGAATACAATTCCTTGCCATTAACTTTGATTGAGAATACTTATATATCAATTAAGTGACTACTGAATATGATTTTGAAATTAAGTGTAACCATTTAATTGAATAAAATAATTCTTATAATTAAGTCGACATTTTATTATCTGTATATGTTGATCTACCAAACTTTAGATAATACATATGGGTATATAAAGTTGGGAATGGGAAATGTGATGTGGCACCTTGCTATGACTAGCATTTGTATTTATCTATTTTCTCCTTTTTTTTTATTTGCAACTTCTCCTTCATTCACTGTCATTTGTTTGGATTTTTTAATAATTTGCTTCTTCTGTCCTCCCGTATAATTACTAACTCATTTATTGCTATATGTAAGTATTAACGGTGTTGTAAGTAACGGAGGCATTGAAAAGGTGTAACTTTAGAGGAAAATGAATAGTAGCAGGAAAGGAGGAAATTTGCTAATCCAAAAGTATGGTGGAGGCAATGAATAATAGTATAGCATAATTGAGGAAAACAAATAGTCATTTTCTTCCTAAGACAGAATCTCTCCTAACACTATATAAAGCACTGGTAACGTAACATAAAGAACGCTCAGTTCATACCAATTGAAAAACACACACCAAATATTTTTTTCAAGCTTGTAAGTTACTTGGGACGCCCATGGAAGCCATGAATGGTCTACCACAATATTCATGGACGTATCACTAACTGAAGAAACAAAGCCTACAAGAAGCTACATGTCCTTAGCCAATGAAGCAACTAAATACATCGTTAAAAGAAATGAGACACTAGCGCACCTACTTTTTAACATCTATATATATATATATATATATATATGCGATTCATCTCTAATGAAGATCAATGTATAATGTATTTTGAATATCTGAGAAAAAATCATTCATTTATTTTGGTTAATGAATAATGGATATAAACACGTTAATTCAAATATTTTTTTCAAGCTTGTAATTACTTGGGACGCCCATGGAAGCCATGAATGGTCTACCACAATATTCATGGACGTATCACTAACTGAAGAAACAAAGCCTACAAGAAGCTACATGTCCTTAGCCAATGAAGCAACTAAATACATCGTTAAAAGAAATGAGACACTAGCGCACCTACTTTTTAACATCTATATATATATATATATATATATATGCGATTCATCTCTAATGAAGATCAATGTATAATGTATTTTGAATATCTGAGAAAAAATCATTCATTTATTTTGGTTAATGAATAATGGATATAAACACGTTAATTCAAATATTTTTTATTTAATATTATTTACATATTTCATTGTCCTTCTATCTTCCTATATGCCTTTTAATTGAGAATCAAAAGTCATCGAATATACCGAAACATAAATAAAATAACAGCTACTATGTAACTGCTTATTTTTTATTGGTGATTGAGATGATCATGACAAAAAAAAAAATTGAAAACTTAAACGAAGAAGAAAGATAATATCAAGTAGATAAAGAGTTAGAATTAATGCATAGCAAGCAAAGAGAGTTAAAAATAAATAATAAGGTATGGAAAATAGAAAAGTTTATATGCATCCAGATGTAAGTTGTCACGATCCGGATTTTCCATTCTCGGGAGTCATGATGGCGCCTACTAATGTGAGCTAGGCAAGCCAATCCTTTAACTACTTACTTCATTATCCAATTATTTTCTTTTAACAATTATAAGGCGGTAACGTGATAAAAGCGGAAATTCAAATTTAAGGTGAAAACAACGATAAAATATATGAAAACTATATCTATTGCAAATACTTAAGCCTTAACCACCCAAAATCTGGTGTCACAGTGTCACAGACAGTCTAAGATTTACTACATATAAAGTCTGAAGAAAATATCAATACACTGTTTCTACATATAAGGAAAATGAAATAGGAAATAAGGATAGAGGAGACGCCAGGGCCTGCGGACGCCTGCAGGTCTACCTTGGATCTCTGTGTGGACTGAAGGTAGCCTCCAAACTACGATCCAAAGTCAACAGCACTGGGATCTCCATAAAAGAGTGCAGAGTATAGCATCATCACAACTGACCCCATGTGCTGGTAAGTGCCTAGCCTAACCTTGGCGAGGTAGTGACGTGGCTAGACCAAACTACTACATAAACCTGTGTTGTTCAAATATAAACACCGGAAAAGTAATAAAGAAATAACCAGTCAAAATGGGAGGGAGAGCATGCTGTGGGGGAGATAACAATTCCGAGTAGAAAGACATCAGATAAACGAAAGAAACAACATAGCTCAGATATCAACAAGGAATTAGAAATCAATAAATGCACAACATCACCCCTTGTGCTTTTACTCTAGTCCTCACCAAATCAATCATATAATAAAAATGTGCACGACATCACCCTTCGTGCTTTTACTCTCTTTCCTCACCATATAATCAATAAAATCGGCACGGAATGGTACATCGTGCGGCACGGTATCACCCTTCGTGCTTTACACTCTTTCCTCACAATAATACATGGCATCACCCTTCGTGCTTTATACTCTTTCCTCACAAAATAAACCATACACGACATCACACTTCGTACTCGTCACACCTCCTTTTTCTACTATACCCCGCGAAGGGATATAATAAAGGGAGTTTTTCCAATTAAAGGACATTCAAAACGGGATCCATTTTTATTAAAATCAGAGTCGCCACTTGATAGATTTATGGTGTCGCAAGTCACTAGTGTGAATCCTGAATCGAGAAAAAGAATGACTATGTTATATAGTCTGCGAACCAAAAATTCGGGTAAGGAATTCTATTAACCCGGAAGAAGGTGTTAGGCACTCCCGAGTTCCGTGGTTCTAGCACGGTCGCTTTGATAATACTTGGCTTATGAAATTATTTAATTACTTAATTTTAAAACCTACATGCTTTTACCGTGTTTAATCAAGAAAATTATCTTGAAACGTATTATGCGCACGTATATCCGCTTGTTTGGCACGTCAAAAATCATGTCACGCGAACGTGCCCATAATTAATAACGCTTAATTATTATTAAGTAAAGTTTGGGCCGAAGTTGCGCGAACGCATACTTCGGTTTTGTTTTTAGAACCGTAATCATGTTATGCGAACGTATACACAGTCACGATAGCATTGTAAGATGTCCCTAAAGGATATTCTACGAAGTATTTAGTCATTTTTACATTTAGGCTATGACATTTATACGGGGCCCATATGTGATTTAATAGTGGATGGCATCCCCCAAACTACTAAAATTAGTTAAAGCTTATAACCCATTTTATCTTTAAGAAAATATTGATCGAAGTTGCGCGAACGCATACTCCTAATTAATTTAGGATCATGGTCACGTTATGCAAACGTATACGCAACCACAATCATATTTTATCGGCGCTAAAGGCTTGGTACGAATATTTATTGTTTGTGGTATCTATATTATGAATTTAAAACGGGCCAGGCGAGATTACTTTTGAGTCGCCTATTATAATTAACTTAACCCAAGTAACGACTGGGCTCCAAATGAGGCCCAGCCTGGCAGTCCAATCGTGAGGAGTGAATTGCACCTGAGATCAGCCTAACATCAAGCGATGAACAAGAGCCCAACTGTGTAAAAGGACCCAATTAGACAGACAAACTGGGCTGCCCAAAATAAAATGCATAGGGCAGTTGGCCTAGCGTCTTAAACAAATGGGTCCATGACCCAAACCACAATGCAAACGTGAATTGACACCATATAGGGCCTGAAATTGTTTAGGAAATTCGACTTATGCCTTGCACCCTTTAGCACAGGTTAACCAAGTGATTTGATCTAATTTAAAACTGGGTCATTCCTTTATTTCACTTTCAATTACTAACACATGGACAAAATTATAGATCAGCTACTGAAATAAACAAAATTACAAAGCCATGATTGAACTTAACCAATTGAACAAAAACCAAAATTACATGGGATTGAATGGCCATGGTAAAGCCACTACCCCCAAGATAACCTTTCTATAAGCAAGCAACACCTTACAATCACTTTCTAACAAACCTGTATGCTTGACTCAAAACCCAAAAAACTGCCATAAGGAACATGTAAACTCATCTATGCTACTAAACCCATCTAAACATATTGATCATAACAACCAAACAATCAGTAAGTAGACTATAATATCTACACTCCTGAATTAACTTATAAGGCCTTCATGAAGATTGTAAAAAAAAGAATGAGTGTAAATCTACACTAATGAGCCCCAGCAAAACTAAACCAAAACAAACAAGTTAGAGTTCAGGCTATGTAACAGCCACAACTACACCCTCAAGGTTTTAACGACACTATTCTAACTTACTCAAAAGCTGAAATCCAGGACTTAACTGATACTACAAAGGAAGATACTACAAAGCAAGTTAATGGACAGAAAATGCACTAAAATGACATTTCACACAGAAGAAGTAAAGAAAAGATTAAAGCAACTGTCCATCTTCATTTCACTCTTCCAATTTGAACATCAAGTTACATAGGTTTCAAGAGAACATGTACCTGGAAAGCAGAAAGAGATAAAATGAAGCAGGTCAGCAATGGAAAACACAACAACAGTAGAATTAGCCCAAAAATGATTGGAAAGATCACTTGAAACCAGTTTTGAACCCAAATGATATCACACAAAATTCAGAACCAAACTCCAACCAAGAATGAGCCAAAAAAACTTGAATATCAGCAAGACTTCAACTTATTCCTAACTGTTAATTGCTCAAAACTTGTCCTGGAGTGAACACCACAAGAAATTTTAAAGATTTTTAATGGAACAATAGTATCTTTGGCATTTTGATTTTATCCTCAAACTTGGATGCAACAGTAAATTTTTACAGGTTTTTTGTTTATGGATTTTTTCAGCTCTGAAAACCCCTGCCCTGCAAGGCAAGTATGGGGTCTCTTTTATAGGCAAAGTATTAAGGGAATATTATCCTAATTGGCCATTTTTTATTTTACCCCTCTTGACCAAATTGTTTTTACCTATCTACCCTCTAAAAAGATCTGCAAATCATGCTTTTTAATAGACTCCTACTCACCTTATCTCTGGAAACTTCTACTCAACAGAAAAAATTCCATTCCCCACCTAGAATTCCTGAATTGCCCTTTGCCTGACTGCTTTTTACAGACTCTTAAGACCCTCTAAAGTTTTCTTTTGATGCAATTAAGACCCCAAAAGTTCCTACTAACTAATAACTAAGACAAACAAAAAAAAATCAGAACTGAAGGAATAAAAAAAGATTAAACAAACCAATATCAAATTACTTATGACTAGACCTACATCTAATACTTGAACTTATTCAGAAACTAATATGAATGAACTGGACAATAACCCTAACAAGCCGATATTTCCATCCTCTTAATTAACATGATCAAATAAAATTTATAATAAATAAACTCAGAAAGAAGACAAGAACAGCAGAACAAAAAAAAAAACTTAATAAAGAAATATGCAGCCCTAAATTATGACAGAACGCAAAAGAAAACTAAAATCAAAAGATGAAAAAGAGAAGAGGATTACTTGTAGCAACTTAACACTGGCACCACTCACTGATTACGCTCGAATCTACGCTTGATGTTCTGATTCACATGAAATTGATGCTAATCATTTATTATGTATTGAGAACGATCAAACAACATCAATTTGTAGTGAATCAACTCCTAAATTACGAAGAACAGAGGCTAGGGTCGATTGGTTTGAACTGTTGAAGCTTGAACTTCATATCTAAGATTTGAGTAATTCTTGATAGATCTGAAGGAAACCATTGACGTATTAGGCGTGAGGGAGGCACGGGGGTTATGGGGTGTTGGTTTGGTTGGATTTGGATGATTTAGGGTTTTGGTCGATTCATTTGATTTAAGAATCGAGAAGCTCAACTGGGATTTGAGGGACGAGGTTTGGAAAGAGGAGAATGAGGGGAGTCCATGATGTAAAATTGGGGGTGTTTGGTGGCCGGCCGCCACCGTCAGGCGATTTCCGGCGGCGGTCTAGGGTGGTGGACGACGAGGACGGTTGTCTCTGATGAGAGTGGGGTGAGAGAGATGTCTTGGGGGGGGGGGCAGTTCAGACACTT